>OX459038.1:9311369-9553431 GCA_949775005.1 Orthosia gothica | reverse complement strand
GATCGGTTTGGTTCGTACTTATGTTTGACAACTAACTTTACATTTTGGCGTTTCGACAATTGCCATTGCTGAAACAATGACTCTTTGTTTAGGGCCTCAGTCCCTTTAATCGTTTGTTACTCAACATAATAAAGATGGCTTAATCATTGCACCACAAGTCTCACCTAAGTCGTCACGGTGAGATGTCTAGAGAATCGACCGGCTGAAATAGAACTCAAATTCCCACGCCATTAAACAAATGCTACACTTGTTTTTGTTCGACAATCAACGTAACTATAGATCCAACATTTTGTGAGAACAAAAACAAAACATTAACAATCCGTAACTCAACTACAACAAATTTTTCGCAAAACATTGAACAATAATTTTGCTAAAGAAATTGTCAACAAAATAAAAATGAAGGTCACGATTAATTTGGGTACAATTAAATTGGGTTCTGGAGCCAAGTTGAAAAAACAGTAGTTTACTCGTCTAGTCCGTCTGTCCCGTTGTTATGCAATCATTTTTACCCGACTGCCGAAGGAGGGTAATGTGTTTATCAGTCTATGTATGTACATACATTAGTAAGTATGTATGTATGTATGTATGTAAGTATGTATGTATGTTTGTTCCTATATGGCGTTCCAGAGACCAAACGCGTTGGCCGATTTTGATGATTCGTACGTCAATCGATTCATCTTTACCCTGCGAGTGTCATAGGCTACATTAAAATTGGACAATATAAAAATGGCGGATATTTGGCGCCATATTGTGGGGGCCCAAATTATTTTTTCTTTCTAAACCCATCGTGTGGGGTATCAAGCCAGCCCGCGAATATGTATAATAGTTGTCAAACATAAGTACGAACCTAACCGATCCGAAAATATGGAGAATGTCAACCGAAGTGGTCAAACTAGGTGAAGAGAACTAATAGCAAAAAAAATATTTGAATTTGGAATTAAAAACAACAGTCGGGTTCACTCTCGTTTTGTGTCTCGCATTCGCTCTCTGTTTGACGTGGTGCATACAAAGCCAGCTAATACAACTATCTTGGCGTCCGCGTCACACGCCTTTCGGTTCGCCACAGTATCGGCAGGTATCGGTTCACTTTCGCTTTTCTATGTAACTAGATTCAAACGATACCATACATTACACAATAAAAGCGCTTCGCTACGCTATCGATTCGCTGTCTATTTGACAATGGCTTTTAGGATAAATGACGTGATATTTCGAAAGCGCTTGGTAGTTTGATACATTTTACCAATCACTATCCTGGTGCCTAAACAAGAAAACACAAACAACAAAGTATTTCTTTAGAGCATCAAGTCTGTCAGTAACGAAAGGTCTCTATCAATCAGATTTCAACGCGTGGTTTTCCATGACCTTTGAAACCTTTTATTACAACAAAGAAGTGTAATTTATTTCTCACAAAGGCTCGTAAGGAACGGAAAGACTATTATGTCGAGGGATTAAAATATATATTTAGATTACCATTGTGTGAATTAGCAATATTGTAAATCTAGCGGACGTCTCGCGGTTTCCCCGCGTAGTTCCCGTTCCCGTAGGAACAGCCTAAGTCACCCGGGGATGGTGTGTAAAACTACTGGATCGATTTGAAAATTTCTTTCACCGTTAGCTTGCCAACGGTGAAAGAATTTTTTAAATCGGTCCAGTAGTTTTTAAGTTTATTCGTTACATACAAAAATAAAAATCATTCCTCTTTATAATATTAGTATAGATATAGATAAGCGACCTTCCTCGTGGTCCAATTTATATCAGACTGATAAGTGATTTTTACAAAGCATAATTGCAAGGACATTCACATGGATGTCATCATCATCATCATCATTTCAGCCAAAAGACGTCCACTGCTGGACATAGGCCTTCTCCAGGCGTCGCCACATTGTTTGATCCCGTGCGTTCCGCATCCAGCGCATTCCCTCGACCTTAACCATGTTATCGGTCCACCTAGTGGGAGGCCTTCCAGCGCATCGTCTTGCGGTTCGCGGTGGCCATTCCAGATCTTTTAGGCCTTATCAGCCATCCATTCTGCGAGCAATTTGCCCTGCCCATTGGCACTAAGTTTCGCAATTCTTTTGGTTATGAGTGGTCAGTAACTTTGGTTCTCCTGCGGATATCCTCATTTCTGATGCGATCAAACAAGAAAACCGATAAGACCCATTATTAGCATAGTTTATTACTATTATGGGCATATTTTTTCTGATAAGGCCCATTGTGAGCGACCACGTCTCGGTCCCATAGGTGATAACTGCATCACACACACGTCATAGACTTTTGTCTTGAGACACTGCGGTAAATTAGACGAGAAAATACCGCGCAACGCCGCCCAGCCGAGTTGGATTTGACGGTTGACCTCTTTCTCGAAGTTAGACCTACCCAACTGGACCGTTTGTCCCAGGTGGACATAATCGTCTACAACTTCGAGATCTTCGAGGTTTCTGATCTTGATAGGAGTGTGTGTTACATGGGTATTCACCATGCCCTTGGTTTTGTCCATGTTCATTTTAAGACCCACTTTTTCGAAAGCTCCACTGAGGTCGTCGAGCATTGTACTGAGGCCCTGCATAGTCTCAGCCAATTCAAATTCATTTAATTCTGTACAAAGTACATAAAAGTACACTGCAAGATGTCAGGTGAATGCGCAAACAACCGTGTTCCACCAATTAAGGCATGCAAAATTATAATTACAATAATAAAATAATACAATGATATAAATTTAACAATGTAAAACGTATTCAAAGTCATTAGTGCCAATGTCAATTCAGCCATGACCACTATGTCGCCGGCAAACTGAAGATGTGTGATGTACTCGCCATTAATGTTGATGCCTAGCCCCCTCCAGTCCTTGAAAACATCCTCCAGCGCAGCAGTGAACAGTTTCGGAGGAAGGTCGTCTCCCTGTCTCACACCACGCTGGAGAAGGATATTTTTCGAGGTCTGATCCTGAACACAAACTGACATGGCGGCGTTTTTTTTGCAAACACTTCAATACCTCGATGTACCGGTAGTCGATCTAGCACTGTAGGAGAGACTGAAGTACAGCCCAAGTTTCGGTCGAATCGAAAGCTTTCTCGTATTTCACAAACGCTAAGCAGAGTGGCAGGTTATTATCTTCGGTCTTCTGTATAATCTGCCGCAGCGAACGTATGTGGTCTACGGTGTTAAACCTTTTCGGAATCCGGCAGGAGGTTGGAAATCGTCAAACCTGCGCGCGAAACGATTCGTGATAACTCTTGAAAACAACTTGTAATGGCTCGGAAGTGAGACGGGCCTATAGTTCTTCAGCTGGGCATTGTCGCCTTTCTTGGAGAAGAGGACCACAACAGCCTTGCACCATGCCTGTGGCGTTTTGCCCTCAAATATGACGATATCAAAAAGCTTCTGAAGGGCCTTAAGGAACATGGACGTAATGCGATGCAGTTCGACTGATTCACGCTTGAAATTTTATTAGAAAATACTTGCGCGGTATCGCCTATTGACAAAATATGAATTGCGTCGCTTCATCAGTAAAGGAACTGAGGGAGAAGGCTGATGACTCGACACAATTCAAATTGCGTCGTGATTTTGATGATTCGTACGTCAATCGATTCGTCTTTACCCTGCGAGTGTCATAGGCTACATTAAAATTGGACAATATAAAAATGGCGGATATTTGGCGCCATATTGTGGGGGCCCAAATTATTTTTTCTTTCTAAACCCATCGTGTGGGGTATCAAGCCAGCCCGCGAATATGTATAATACATATTCGCGGGCTGGCTGACCAAAATCTGGTGTATCCTCTGCCTGCACAGCATGATTTTTTCCTTGTTTCCGACTTTTTAGTTCGCTTTTGAAGCAGTCGGGTTTTTTTCTCAGAGGCTTTTGGTACTAAATCGATAGAAAGAATGAAAGTATACCGTTTCTATGTACCGGTTGCGCCGGTTAAAATGCAACGCAGATACGCGAAAGGCTGGTTCCGATAGACAGGAATATGATAAGAATTTCATCAAAATGTTTGTTGATTCGCCTACAAAAGGGTTTAAATCCGAGAGTAGACCGCTATCGACGAGTTGATGTGAAGGAAAGCGGGTTCTTGGTAAGATCACTGTCTTCCCGAGCTCATTCGACTTGAGTTCGGCCCGCGTGCTGCGTTTTAGAATGGTCTTCGCGACGGTTGACCTAGCAGCAGCAATGAAGCAAGTAGGGTTCTTGCTGACGACACGAATTGCAGAAGAAGGGGCCCGCGCGGGATTCGCGTGTGGATATAATTATAGTCGTTGTACAGACGTCTGTCAGGCTGTCATGACATCTGTCAATATCGAATACGTAGGTGGGGTGTGGCTGTCACGCTCTCACCTAGTTCTGCACGGGTGGGCAAAGGGGGTAGGATTCAAAACTATCCTAATATCACGCGGTTTCCTCGTACCCGCTAGCAAGTTACAAAATAGCAAAAAAAATATTTGAATTTGGAATTAAAAACAACAGTCGGGTTCACTCTCGTTTTGTGTCTCGCATTCGCTCTCTGTTTGACGTGGTGCATACAAAGCCAGCTAATACAACTATCTTGGCGTCCGCGTCACACGCCTTTCGGTTCGCCACAGTATCGGCAGGTATCGGTTCACTTTCGCTTTTCTATGTAACTAGATTCAAACGATACCATACATTACACAATAAAAGCGCTTCGCTACGCTATCGATTCGCTGTCTATTTGACAATGGCTTTTAGGATAAATGACGTGATATTTCGAAAGCGCTTGGTAGTTTGATACATTTTACCAATCACTATCCTGGTGCCTAAACAAGAAAACACAAACAACAAAGTATTTCTTTAGAGCATCAAGTCTGTCAGTAACGAAAGGTCTCTATCAATCAGATTTCAACGCGTGGTTTTCCATGACCTTTGAAACCTTTTATTACAACAAAGAAGTGTAATTTATTTCTCACAAAGGCTCGTAAGGAACGGAAAGACTATTATGTCACGGGATTAAAATATATGTCGCATCAAGGCTGGCCGATAGATGCAAACCATCGAGAAGTCAGGAAGTATTCCCTTAGGTTAAGACATCGTGTGTGGGCAGGTCGTTGGGTACAATCGTGCAAATGAAATCACAGAAGTTATTCGATACACTGGGTTTATTTAAATAGTCACAACTCAGTTACAATCTTGCTTACTAATATTACGGATCGACACTGATTCTACGACGACGTGTTAGCTCTACGGCTGTCAGTACTCAACTGCCATATTCTAAAATCCCCACCACGCAAGTGTTTAGAGAAAGCGCGCCAATGCGTAGTTGTTCATACTTTGCCGCCAGATGGCGTGCTTGCGATTTGTTTTAACGTCCGTACTATTGACTAAACCCGACACGGCCATCCTGCAAGACAGGCGTCCTCGTCTGTTCCTCATTGTCAGGGTTAACAGTGTATCGAATCATGTGGCAATTCTCATGAATGTCCTCAGCCCTTGGGGGAAGCTGAGGGGTCTGTCAGACTCCTACTGACTAAAACCACATGGTGTTCTCTAGGCCGTAATTTCTTTTGAGAGGCGAGCGTGGAACACAGCACGTCGCCTTCTCGGGCCTCTCTCAGGTGACAGATCCCCAAATCTATCACCCGCAGGCATCATCTTCTTGTCCTTGCTCAATGCCATCTCATGTCGTGTTGCGCCACACGTCCTCTTAGTCTACTCCGACCCGCCAGTCTCCCATCATACAAGGGATGTTTTTCTGACACACAAAATTTCCAAACAGTATTCACTCGTCCAATCCTGACTCATACTCTAGAGTAAGGAAACATTTCGAAACAATCAAACATGATCATTTAAATCTCTCTGTTCACTATTGCAAGGAACAAGTAATTCTATTTTCAATTTAAAGAAAATAGCAACTTAATCATCAATCTGGTACCTAAAAGCACCTAATCTTCGTGATTACAAAGTCCAAGTACCACTGACAGTCATTAATCTCACAATAAATCAAACAAAAGAAACAAGACACCAGGTATCTTATTCACGACCTTTAGCCATCACATAGCTCTCTTAGCTATCACATAGCTCTCTTAGCTATCACATAGCTCTCTTAGCAATCACAATTGCTCTACTCGCACATCCTCACGATGTCGAGTCAACTCAACTCTCTGAACTTAGAACCAGTTCTCACAGACATTTAGCCTGTCGTATGCTACGTCAATTCGTCATCTACTATCTCAATTGGTACTTGAGCTTTGTGTATCTTACTAACACAATCTACGCATAGTAATCAAAATTAGAAATCCAAAGTTATTTCAATATTCGTAATGAAGGCTTGACGATTCGAACGTCATCAACATTAACATGGTGACCTCACCTCTCGCGTCACTCATAACTCAACAGGAATCCTCTCTAAGGTTCCTTACACAAACGTGTTTTTTACACCGACTTACAGGTACAGGCCCATAGTTGCTACAAAGACCTCCAGTTGCCACACAGGCCAGCAGTTGCCACACAAGCCAACAGTTGCCATAAAGGCCAACATTTGCCACCCAGGCCAACACACAACGCTCGGCTAGTCCTGACCAAACTAGATTATTGGGTTCGTGAAAATGGAGAATTTTTTGAACTCTACTCTTTAACTAAATCATTGCCCTGGGCCATGTATCACAGTCATTCCAGACAAACTTTAAAACTGCCAAGCTTATAGAAACCCTCGAGTAAAACCTCTAACGCCACGGTTCTATAGCCGACCAGCAATTGTATTGCTCTCACACAATGGTCCTCTAGACCCCGACCTCCGCCAGTATCCACTGGTACGGTCAAACATAATACGGCTGATAGACTCAATTACTCGACATCTTAGGCTTGCTCATTATTATCAAAATCCCTTTGACATCAACATCGACTGGTACATAACCCGCTGGCATCTTTCTTAACCTACCGTGTGCATACTTGTAGGTTCTGAGCGTACTATCTAAAGCTTTCAGTGTATAACGATCACTGCCCTGTCATAATCACCTATCGCAGACTTAATAAAGTAAAGGGCCTATTTAGTTTTCGTACCAAAGTTTCCCAAACAACACTTCATTAGAAAAAGGTCCGCCGATCAACAAGTTCAACAACTAATCAAAGTAATTGTTACAATTCTGTAACGGTTTGTAATGATTCATGGGCATTGCATACTCAACTCATGAAACCTTCATTGTGACTTGTGCACCAACACAAGCCAGAATCGTATCTACCAACGATTCTCTACATATCTGCCGCCACATATGCTACACCATAAGAGGGGCCCTTGTGCACCAACACAAGCCAGAATCGTATCTACCAACGATTCTTTACATATCTGCCGCCACATATGCTACACCACATCATGAGGGGCTCTGTGCACCAACACAGACAAGAATCGCACCAACGATTCTCAAAAATCTTGCGCAATATGTGCTACACCACATGAAGCGCTCTGTGCACCAACACAGACAGAAATCGCACCAACGATTCCTTCTAGACCCATCGCCACATGTTACGCATGAGGTGCGGTCTAAAGTTTCGAGTATGAGTGTACAAGCCATTCTTAATCAGATTTGGTCTCATTACCACTGTCATCAACTATGACGTCTAACTCTCAAGGAACTTGGTGATCGGGTATCCTTCTCACAAGATTCGCGCCTTTCACTCTAAGATCTTGTAACATACTGACTGTTAATATGAGGGGAACAATTAGGCCTGATCATATTTGCTTCTTAATAGCTCGCGTGAAGGACCTTCACGAATAACTTGGATCAATATCGTTTAAACCAGATTATCAACAGTAACCCTTCACTATCGCTCACAAACTCAGTTTTCATGTACGCAAAACGATTGCGAGATCTACTGCTATCATAATATTACTTTGAAAGTAAGCAAGCGAATTCAGATCTGAAGACGGTGGTTGTACATCGTTACGCAACAAGATCCGTCCTGAATACACGCAAATGACCAGTACCGTTACTAACTCGATACAATTACGATAGCCCAACGACATCACTAACTCGCTTTGCCACTGAAAACGACTAGTTATTCAGTCATTTTGGATAACTCATCTGCTTCATATGGGATATCTCATCCTAAAGTTCGTACTGAACCAAATGTTGAAACTAGGAAAGTACTAATAAGCAAATAGGTTACTTATTAGCTACTTGCTTTCTACTAGGTGTGTCTTAATTACCTAGTGATGGTGCTAGGTATAACCACTAACAACCAATTCAGTGTTCCAACATGAACACTTAAAACTCGAAATAGCATCTCATCACTAGAGAACATTCAACTTCACTATCGAAATAAAATAGAAGCGACTCACCGAGTATTCCATTCCCAACTTGCGCGCACTCGTAACGTTCGTCTACGACCTGCGAACTGATAGCCCGCCGTTCCTCTTAACCTCTCAGATGTTGACACGTCAACCTTCGCGCTCAGCATCTGAATCGCTAGCCTCCAGCAGAGGCTTCAGGCTGCGACACAATATGGTATCTGAAACATGAAAAATATTACGAGAGTATATGTTCACACTGTTATCTTAACCATACACAGTTTTGATGGAAATTAACCGGTGCACTGGTGTAGTAACTTAAACCAATCAATCTGCCTAGCCTTTTCCTAACTACATTGGGGTCGGCTTCCAGTCCTACTGGATTCAGCTGATTACCAGTGTTTTACATGGAGCGACCGCCCATCCGAACTCCACAACCCAGTAACTGGGTCACACGGTACCCCTTGGCAAGACTGGTGTCAGATCTCAGGCCTCTGACCACCCGTAACGACTGTCAAAGACTTTCAAATGACAGCCGAGACCAACGGCTTAACGTGCTTTCCGAGGCATGGAGGAAACCCGGTATGTTGAAATGGTTACCCATCCACGGACCGACCTCGTCAAGCGTTGCTTAACCTTGATGATCGACCAGTGCGGCTGTTATTATTTAGCCACGAGCTTCTAGTAGTAGTAGTAACCTAAACCTGAAAAAAGTGTTATTATGGACACCGAATGTGAGTGCAGAGTTCCTGTCCAAAACATGAACCACACATTACAGTGGCCCAAGTGCCCAGGTAGGTATATGAGCTTTAGAGAATCAAATAAATGCCATTGCATTTTAAGTCGCGAGTAACGACCTGGCCACGCCTGGTAGGGGTTACCACCTTTTAGATAGTTTGGCCCTCCGTCCACAAAAGAAGAATACTATGCTTCGTCTCAAACTTAGTTAACTCTGACTAAATAAAACTATCACACTACAAAACTGATCAAAATACTTTTTTGGATTTATCATAATTTCCAGACTGAAGTGTAAGGTAGGGTCGTAAATGTCACTATATCGTTCTACCTTCTAAACAATAATAGTCAGCCAGGGCTAGTCAAAGGTTATTGCCAGTAGAATAATAACTCTTCAACAACACAAAAACTTGACCATCGATAACTAACATGAAATTATAACCTGACACGGGTTACCCTGAAGAACCACTGACCACCATACCGTACACAAAACCAGAATTTTGAATAATGAATACACTTTTCCATAGTCATAACAAATTGAAAACGACTCACCAGATTTGCATAAAGATCAGTGTGTATGGATCTTTTCACATGTCCACACTCTCCTCCTTGACCTGTCCAGCTCCTTGGTTGCTGCTAGCCTCCTTGCTACCCCGCTCCGGATTGGTTTTTTATTATTCAAGACTGAGGGTAGTCGCAGAAACGAACCACAAATGACACCGCAACATTTTTTGCAAGAATGTAACCGCCATTTTCACTAGCATTGTTTTTACGTGTGATCTCATTAGCACGACCGAATCCCAATTCTGATGTCGCATCAAGGCTGGCCGATAGATGCAAACCATCGAGAAGTCAGGAAGTATTCCCTTAGGTTAAGACATCGTGTGTGGGCAGGTCGTTGGGTACAATCGTGCAAATGAAATCACAGAAGTTATTCGATACACTGGGTTTATTTAAATAGTCACAACTCAGTTACAATCTTGCTTACTAATATTACGGATCGACACTGATTCTACGACGACGTGTTAGCTCTACGGCTGTCAGTACTCAACTGCCATATTCTAAAATCCCCACCACGCAAGTGTTTAGAGAAAGCGCGCCAATGCGTAGTTGTTCATACTTTGCCGCCAGATGGCGTGCTTGCGATTTGTTTTAACGTCCGTACTATTGACTAAACCCGACATATATATTTAGATTACCATTGTGTGAATTAGCAATATTGTAAATCTAGCGGACGTCTCGCGGTTTCCCCGCGTAGTTCCCGTTCCCGTAGGAACAGCCTAAGTCACCCGGGGATGGTGTGTAAAACTACTGGATCGATTTCAAAATTTCTTTCACCGTTAGCTTGCCAACGGTGAAAGAATTTTTTAAATCGGTCCAGTAGTTTTTATGTTTATTCGTTACATACAAAAATAAAAATCATTCCTCTTTATAATATTAGTATAGATATAGATAAGCGACCTTTCTCGTGGTCCAATTTATATTAGACTGATAAGTCATTTTTACAAAGCATAATTGCAAGGACATTCACATGGATGTCATCATCATCATCATCATTTCAGCCAAAAGACGTCCACTGCTGGACATAGGCCTTCTCCAGGCGTCGCCACATTGTTTGATCCCGTACGTTCCGCATCCAGCGCATTCCCTCGACCTTAACCATGTTATCGGTCCACCTAGTGGGAGGCCTTCCAGCGCATCGTCTTGCGGTTCGCGGTGGCCATTCCAGATCTTTTAGGCCTTATCAGCCATCCATTCTGCGAGCAATTTGCCCTGCCCATTGGCACTAAGTTTCGCAATTCTTTTGGTTATGAGTGGTCAGTAACTTTGGTTCTCCTGCGGATATACTCATTTCTGATGCGATCAAACAAGAAAACCGATAAGACCCATTATTAGCATAGTTTATTACTATTATAGGCATAATTTTTCTGATAAGGCCCATTGTGAGCGACCACGTCTCGGTCCCATAGGTGATAACTGCATCACACACACGTCATAGACTTTTGTCTTGAGACACTGCGGTAAATTAGACGAGAAGATACCGCGCAACGCCGCCCAGCCGAGTTGGATTCGACGGTTGACCTCTTTCTCGAAGTTAGACCTACCCAACTGGACCGTTTGTCCCAGGTGGACATAATCGTCTACAACTTCGAGATCTTCGAGGTTTCTGATCTTGATAGGAGTGTGTGTTACATGGGTATTCACCATGCCCTTGGTTTAGTCCATGTTCATTTTAAGACCCACTTTTTCGAAAGCTCCACTGAGGTCGTCGAGCATTGTACTGAGGCCCTGCATAGTCTCAGCCAATTCAAATTCATTTAATTCTGTACAAAGTACTGTGAGGGGGTAGACAGGGTGAGCTACTTAAATGAAACTCAGGAATCACTGTTCTACTTATATTTCAGCAGCAAGGTGCCTGTCCTCAGGCACCTTCTATCGAACTAATACATCAATGCTCAGAGGAGCCTTTATATACCCGGAAAAAGTCTAGCGATGACAACTTCATTTATTTTATATTCGAAATTCAGTTCCCTTTCAAGACGTTATTTGTTGCCAGTCTTAATATAGGCAAGTAGGTTGCCTTCTCAAATGGTAAGTCCTTACATGAGCTACGCCCCTACGAATAGACGCACAGAATCATATGAATTGCTTCTATTCTAAGTCTTGAAAGGTGACATGAAACCTACCTTATCCTAACCCGAACATTTACCTAACAGAGGAATCAAAGAACAATTGAGGTACGACCCTTAAAAGGGGAAGGCTTAATCATGACAAACGAGTTACCGGATACTCCGATATGTGCTTTTAACTTCAGCTGACGTGCACATACGCACTAACAAATCAACGCAGTCATGCTTGAACCTCCTTGGCCAAAACCTCTGAAAAAGGTACAAGGCGTCCTCCCAACACTAATAAGAATGATGCGTCAACTCACATCGACCCGGATGGGGTTTAAATTCAAAAATTCAGATATGATACAATATTTCGATCTCGTGCGTTTATCAGGCCAGAGAAGGAAAGGCTGGATCGCATCGAATTTGAATTCTACTCATCAAACTTACACCAGGGCATAATATCATAAATATATTTACTTTTTTAAATAACAGTCATCAACTGGACCGATGATGTCAACTCGACATCCTTTGCAAAGGCTATGCCCCGTTAGCAAAGTCGGATTCAGTTACAACTATTCCTCATCTATTGTATTTTATCACTAGGAGGGCCTGGTGGAAGTTTCGCACCTACAAACTTGCTCATTATATAAATAGTCGTTTCTTCGATGCACAGTTAATGTTGCCAGCCTCTTCTTCGCCCAGCAGCATACAACCCATCAGCACATCAACAGCTCATGCAACGAAAAGAAATAATTTTATTATATCTATCGATACTATTTGAATATTTCGACAAGAAAACTATCGATATATTTCATGTAAGGACTTACCATTTGAGAAGGCAACCTACTTGCCTATTAAAACATTGGCAATATTTATTACTTGAAAGATGTATGAATTTCGAACAGAATAGCTGTAGATGTTTTTTGTTAATTTTCAATGTGTCAGAATTGGATTGAAGCCGCCCAAAGGCAGGCGTATTGTAATATCTTACTAAATATATATAATATAAAGTTATTTTCCATGTTTAACTGCTGATCACCCTATCTACCCGGCGCCTCCACCAATATGTGAGGGGGTAGACAGGGTGAGCTACTTAAATGAAACTCAGGAATCACTGTTCTACTTATATTTCAGCAGCAAGGTGCCTGTCCTCAGGCACCTTCTATCGAACTAATACATCAATGCTCAGAGGAGCCTTTATATACCCGGAAAAAGTCTAGCGATGACAACTTCATTTATTTTATATTCGAAATTCAGTTCCCTTTCAAGACGTTATTTGTTGCCAGTCTTAATATAGGCAAGTAGGTTGCCTTCTCAAATGGTAAGTCCTTACAGTACATAAAAGTACACTGCAAGATGTCAGGTGAATGCGCAAACAACCGTGTTCCACCAATTTAGGCATGCAAAATTATAATTACAATAATAAAATAATACAATGATATAAATTTAACAATGTAAAACGTATTCAAAGTCATTAGTGCCAATTTCAATTCAGCCATGACCACTATGTCGCCGGCAAACTGAAGATGTGTGATGTACTCGCCATTAATGTTGATGCCTAGCCCCCTCCAGTCCTTGAAAACATCCTCCAGCGCAGCAGTGAACAGTTTCGGAGGAAGGTCGTCTCCCTGTCTCACACCACGCTGGAGAAGGATATTTTTCGAGGTCTGATCCTGAACACAAACTGACATGGCGGCGTTTTTTTGCAAACACTTCAATACCTCGATGTACCGGTAGTCGATCTAGCACTGTAGGAGAGACTGAAGTACAGCCCAAGTTTCGGTCGAATCGAAAGCTTTCTCGTATTTCACAAACGCTAAGCAGAGTGGCAGGTTATTATCTTCGGTCTTCTGTATAATCTGCCGCAGCGAACGTATGTGGTCTACGGTGTTAAACCTTTTCGGAATCCGGCAGGAGGTTGGAAATCGTCAAACCTGCGCGCGAAACGATTCGTGATAACTCTTGAAAACAACTTGTAATGGCTCGGAAGTGAGACGGGCCTATAGTTCTTCAGCTGGGCATTGTCGCCTTTCTTGGAGAAGAGGACCACAACAGCCTTGCACCATGCCTGTGGCGTTTTGCCCTCAAATATGACGATATCAAAAAGCTTCTGAAGGGCCTTAAGGAACATGGACGTAATGCGATGCAGTTCGACTGATTCACGCTTGAAATTTTATTAGAAAATACTTGCGCGGTATCGCCTATTGACAAAATATGAATTGCGTCGCTTCATCAGTAAAGGAACTGAGGGAGAAGGCTGATGACTCGACACAATTCAAATTGCGTCGATAGGTGAAATCAAGTTGATTGCTATTTTCTAAGCAAAATCAAAGTGCGTATCCGTTGTATTGCATTGCACTACATCCATGTGAACATACTTGCAATTTTACTTAGTAAAAATCACTTATCGGTGAGACATAAATCGAATCGCGACATCAGGAAAGGCACTTACAGTGTTACTACGAGTATTTTGCTGTATTATAAATAAAGTTATTTATTGAAGGGTTATCGAAGGTATTTTTACAGAAGGTATTTAGGCATATTAATCTATTGATCAAATGTATAAATATGTATAATGTATGAACCTGCATACTTGTACGTAAAATAATGAATAGAGGTATACACAAATAACATTTACAAAAATATTTCAAATTCAAAAGCGCATGTCGAGGCAGGCTAACCACATAATTTCAAGAGCACTGAGGAAGGACTATCGTATATGAGGGGGTTGAACTCTATAACTTTATACCTAAAGTAATCAAAGAATCCAAATCACTTTTAAAAGGCACCACCTGAATATTGTATAAATTAATAGTTTTTACCGTTCTTATAACTTAATTTTAATGTATTACCAAGCGAAACCGTCGCTTATCTTAATTATACGAGTACTGTATGATTTTCCTCATAGGTGTGAATAATTGTATTCTCTTTGAGCGAAAAAACAATTCGTAAAACGTCTCTATCTATTTTGTACGAATATTCTCATTCAAGCAGACCTTATAACACAGTACTAAAATAGGTACTAGAAACAGCTTTACCCTATTTTTTCATTTAAATATTTTTAGCTAATCTGCGGATTAATTACAAGAAAAGTTCCAAGTGAACTAAACTAGTATACTCATGTAACATTGCACAGTTACAAGTACATGCATAGTATGACATAGTTAGGATGCTTTACCCGAAGGACTCGGGTAAAGCACCGGTTGCTATGCCAAGACTAAGAGAATTCCGAGTTGAAGGACGCGAGTAATAACATCTCGCTGAGATACTACGGATCTGAGATACTAGACAAATGTTATTAAATTCTAAATAATTTTATCTCAGTTGAATTGAATCCATAATGCAACAACCGTAACCGCACTGAAAACGCTTGGTGACATTCCCATTCCAATAAAAACCTCCCTCATAGCTAATGTTTCGTATCTTTATTTCAATTACATATAATAAAGTTAAGTGCCTTTTACATGTTCTACATCGTTTTACCTGTCTCCGACAATCGTGTAGTAATCGCAATAAAAAAATTCGTGACCTCCAAAGCTACACAAGGCATTTGCATATATTATGCGCATGTGAGCTCACACATACCGTAAATTTATGGGCTTGTAATATCGGGACAGTTGCCATGAAGGAAACGACACTGAGGGAATGTTACTGCCACGTCTCTCTAATTTATTAGACGTGATATTCGAGTGGGACCGACACCGACGCTGGCTCTCACAAGTCTCACCTGTACCTCGCTCCACATATGGCTTTAAGAACATAATCTTTATTACCTCCAGTAGTACTCAGATATACAGAGTTCCTTTATTTTACTCTCTGCCACGGCCGTATTATATCCATGATTACGTGGTCCTATGAAATATGCAGAATCTTTGAGCGGGAGGAATGTACGATGTTTCTCTAAGCAGCGTGCGAGCATCAAATCACGTTGCGTTCTTTTTTTTATTTTTGTTTTTACACTCTGAATATGCAGACTTTCATGAGTTTGTGGCTAAGTGTAGACTACATTATCAGCTGTTAGTTGAATTATTGATTGTGACGCCCCGCGCAACACATTGCGGATGAATAATTAATAGCGAGTTGTGGTTCATTTCAAAATATAGTGTCGCTGAGGTTTGATCTTTTGATTTAAACCGACCCGTGACGCTCACCAATATGGTTAAATATATTCTATTTGAGTACAATTTAATGTTTCTGTGGCATGTTCATTAGCTTCATGACTCTGCAATAAAACTGCAATTTCACGCAGGTTTTCCAAATTACTTTCCTTTGTCATCGAAGTTGTTCGCTTGCCTTCTACGGACAATCTACTCATTGTTATTGGATCAACCAAAACCCCCATTCTTCGATAAGAAAACGTTGCTGAAACGATAATAAAAAATTAATTTGCGATTGAAGAGAAACTACTGTAATAAATCTTTTCCGCAATTATAGTAACCGAATGGAAAGTTTTAATCGATGTTTATGTTGACAATACAAATTAAATGGATGGAGGATGTTTTGTATGCTTCATTACCGTTTGTTAAATATGCACGAATGATGTGGGACGTTACGTCAGCACTAATGAGGTCTGTTTAATAAAGTTGGACTGATGAAACAATCAATCTGGCCGCTCATTACCGTAACTAGTAACTTTAAAGACTTGTGGCGATGAGTTTCTCTTTTTCCTAACTTTATCAAACTGCCAAAGTCCTGTTTGGTCTTCGTTCGTTGGCTTTGATTCTTAATCCCGTTCTTACAGTCTATTTATAGTTGTTTACTTAGCTAAAGTTTCTTGATAATCCTATTAGGCAAACGTTACAGAAAATGAACGTTATTGTTGGAAATGCGTTTATTAGTAGCGTAGATAAGTGTCAGATATGTACCTTTTAATTTAAACATTTTGTTTTTCCTTACATGGTTTTCGTCGACCAAAATTTGTATGGGAGATAAAAACAAGTCGAGAACTGGTTATTACTGACTTGGAGAAAGTTGTTCATATACATGGGCAGAAACAGCTTGTAGGGTTTCGTAGTCAACAAGGAGCACTTATAGTTTCGCAATATCCGTCTATACGTCCGTCCGTAGCTTAGCTCAGAGACTCTTAGTACAAAAAAGCTATCATTTGGCATGGATATACATATTAATCACGCAGACAAAATGTTAAATAAAATCATGAAGACAAACGAACATGACCAGAAATATATCCCTGCTGCTACTAGCTTTGTCCCACGGCTTCGCGCCCATAGTTTATCCCGCAAAAACCTTACATTTTACTAAGATAAAAAAATCTATCGTACTCACCAATTGTGTAACTTTCTATGAGTAAAAGAATTTACATAATCAATACCTTTTACTTATAAAAAAAACTTTTTTGTGTTGGTAAATTCTAGAAGCAACCCTAGCTACCTTTGTTCTGTGTCTACCTTCATTAAGATTGTCACAGATGCACTTAAGTCGATCTTAAGTATGGACAGCTGGTCTCACGTCAATTGTCAGCTCCAGTCTAAACTGGATCAAGTCAATGTCCTATCTGTTCTACATGCCTCCTCTATCCAAGGATCTATCTCCAAAGTCACGTACGCCAAAGATAGCACCGATGCACTTTGTGTCTAATCCGGACAACTTGGTCTTTCGTTGGGCTAAGCTTTTATTTATAGAGCTCAGCTTATAACGGTGCATTTTCTGCTAGAGTTCAAAGAAGAGGATTCTAACGTTATGTTTTTGTTTTTATACGGATTTGTTCTCAAAGAAGTGCTGTGTAGTATTTATGGTATGTATGTCAAAAATAAATTAGTTCTTAAGACATTCACTTTGAAATAGCAAATGAATTGTCTGTATGTTTTTTTGCAGTGTTCAAATAAATTATGGTTTATGTTTTGGTTGAATGGGTGATTTTTCTACTTTTCCTAATTATGTAGTTAGGTTACTGCATTGCAATCAATCTACCATTTATTTTTTCAGCTGAGTGAGTACCAGTATTTTACATAAAGCGACCACAAATCCGACTTCTACAACCCAGTAACTGGGTAATAATGACTTATTGTCGCCGCATGAGGGACACCTCATGTGGCGGACATTAATCCAACTTGGCAAGACTAGTGTCAGATTGTATTACCTGATTACCATTAGGACTTTCAATGATGTCCAACTAATTAGCTGGCACCAACGTGCTTTCAGAGGCAGCAAGAATCTTGATTTGTAATGGATGGCCGCCCATCCACGGACCAACCTCGGCAAGCGTCGTTTAATCTTGAAGATCTATCCTTGTGGATATTATTAATTAACCAATACCTTTTCCGTTGGAATTAGATTCATCATCATCATTTCAGCCGGAAGGGGGAGGCCTATGTCCAGCAGTGGACATAGGCTTCCCCCAGGCGTTGCCACATTAACCGATCCCTTGCGTCTCGCATCCAGTGCATTACCGCAACCTTAACCATGTTATCGGTCCACCCAATGGGAGGCCTTCCAACGCATCATTTTCCGGTTCGCCGTCGCCATTCCAGAACTTTTCAGCCTCATTGGCCATTCGTTCTGCGAGCAATGTCCCTTCCCACTGCTACTTAAGTTAGGTTACTACATTACAAAATCATACAAAAAATAAACTGTTGTTATTGCCGATACAAAATTCTGCTGCGAAAAGGAAAAATCACACAAAAAACGTGTAATCACGAATACAAAATCTTACTGTTCCGGAAAAAGGCCCCACTTTTGCGGCAAATAATACAGATTTAATCATTTAGGTCAATGGATACATTAGCAATTCTTGGGCAAGTCCGAAATATGAGTTAAATTTTTTCTGTAATGTCTTTGTTGGTTTCTTGCCAACCAATCGAACGAAGTCTTTACTAAGCCAGATTGGACTTTTAAAATTTTTAAACATCTTGTACTAATTCCTGTTTATTTTTGTTTAATTCGGTTGGAACGTCTTACTACAATTATTTATTTGACTGCTGTAGAGTAAGCTAAGTTTAAGAATATGTATTGTGGCTTCACTAGTAACATTATTTTGAAATGTGTCTTGTGTAAAATGTTAAGATGTTGCACATCTAAAACTGGCTGTTTTGATTTAAATGCGACTTCAAAAAAGGAGGAGTTTCTCAATTCGTCGGAATCTTTTTTTAATGTATGTTACTCGATTATTCAAAGACGCCTGGACCGATTAGGATAGTTATTGTTTTGTTTAAAAGGGTACACTTTCCAGGTGGTCTCATGTTCATCAAGTCAGGATCTGATGATGGGATCTTGGAGAAATCGAGGGAACTCTTTAAATATTATAGGCATATATATAGTTATTTTGGTATTTTTATCAACAATACAATCATTTACACTCAATAAATATAATTTGGTGAGCAATGGATCATAGTCGTGTTTGGGCTTATTGGAATCGGCCTGAGATTTGCTTTGACTATAAATTGATTTTCATGGTATTAAAAAAAAAGAGTTTATATTTACAAAAAAATCAAACTGACTTCCAAAACAAAACACTACAAAGCGAAAAGTTACTTTCTTTTCCGAAGTCAGTGTCGAAAAATAAAAATATAATAATAGGTACCAAAGACACCAGTGTTGTGTTTTGTTTTGGAAGTTGGTTTGATTTTTTTGTAAATATATAAACTCTGCTGCCTAAAAGATAAAGGAAAATTAAAATACATGCAATCCTAAATATAATAGCAGCGAAAATATATCAATTATTTTTTATCAGCATGTAAGACGGTTAAATCATCAGTGCCTCGTCAGTCTAGTGGTTTTAAACGTTACTGCTAAGGTCCTCCTTTCGAGAATAGTGTGATCGGGTTTTTTGTTCTATAATTTCACAGAAACAGTCGGATAACTGCCTTTTTCGACCTGGTTAATGGGAATAAGCTCACCCCTTTTAAGGAACTTTAACGTGACTGGCGAAATGTAGATACATGTGGATTACACCTTTATCTAATCTATACCAATATTATAAAAAGGGAATTATTTTTTTGCTTGTTTGTAGGCTCCAAAACTACTGGACCGATTTTAAAAATTCTTTCACCTATAGAAAGCTACATTATTCCCAAGTAACATAGGCAATAAATTTAACGGGAGTGAAGCCGCGGGGTTCAGCTAGTCATTAATATTTTATTTTTAATCAGGTTGTTTCGTATTGTTCTCAGCTAAAAATAACTAGGCTGCCATCTTGGGCCATCCGCCATATTTAGGATTTAGAATGACATCACTTAGCTAACCATGCATTGTCATCCAAACTAAACGTGTATGCAAAATTTCATCTTAATCGGTTGAGCTTTAAAATTCAGTTACAAGATTTGACCCGAACACACTTACATACATTGCAAGTTAAATAAAAGCTTGTAAAAAAAGACATCGTTGAATTACATTTATGTAAATTATTAGTAAATTTGATTTATTTGTACCAGTCTCAAATACAATCAGACTAATTGAAATAACAACACCAGTTACAATGAAAATCCATTCATCACAAATAACAAAAACATAACGTAACGTAAAACTTCGTAGTCACGGCAGCTAACTTGCTATTCCTCAGTTTCCTCCGCTAAACCTTCGTAATAACATAAGTGCATCCACTCTGACGGGGGTATGCATGAAGTTAGGGAATTTCAAAGCCACTGAAACTTCGTCGTCACTAGGAATAATGGCGTGCGTAATTTGAAATGCAGATTTAATTGATAACATGGATGATGGGGGTCGAGGAGGCTTTGCGATGAGGGCGAGGTGTTAAACTTGACTGTGTTGAATTTTCATTGAGGGTTATTAATTTGTTTGGTAGGTAAGGAGCTCTTGGCTTAATAATAACAGCTACACGGGTCGTTCTTCAAGTTTAAGCAACGCTTGACGAGGTCGGTCCGTGAATGAATTACCATTTCAACATATCGAGATTCCTCCGTACCTCGGAAAGCACGTTAAGCCGTTGGTCCCGGCTGTCATTTGAATATCTATGACAGTCGTTACGGGTTTTCAGAAGCCTGAAATCTGACACCAGTCTTGCCAAGGTGTACCGTGTTACCCAGTTACTGGGTTGTGCAGGTCAGATAAGCAGTCGCTCCATGTAAAACACTGGTACTCAGCTGAATCCGGTAAGACTGGAAGCCGACCCCAACAACAATTGGGAAAAGGCTAGGCAGATTGATTGGTAGGTAAGATCTAAATAGAGTTGGCGAAAAGAACTAGATAGATTTCGCTGGAACGGGTAGGAGAAAGCGTGGTCTTCCGAAAGGCCTTTACCCAGAAAAAGGACGAAATAGCCTAGAAAAAATAAAAACGAGCCGCAGGTATGGTACTGGTTTCTGTTGAGATTGAGAGAAAGACTGGTATGAGTTGATAAGGCTGTAGTTATCAACTACAATGGGAAAACTCTTACACCTTACCCTAAAAGCTTACATACACACTAAAAATACCTTACCAAAGATTTGCTTGACTTACTTACGACTTACATATATATTTTCACTTATGTAAGCTCTGTTAACCATTGGGCTCTACTTAACTATTTTCTCTTCATTACAAACGAAAAAAAACTTCCCAAATAGGAGGAATTTCTATGTTTGGCAGTAGATACATTTTTTGTAAATGTATTTTCACCGATTTCTCGTGATTATTGAAATTTGAAAATTCTTTTTGTTTGAAAGGGTATACTCCCAAGGTAGTCCCATTGTCACCAAGTCAGAATCTGATGATGGGATCCAATCTAGGGAATCATTAATTGGAAAACAAATTTCTTTGCCCCAGTCAGTGTCTTTGGTACCTACGAGTATTGTTTTTCGTTTTTCGACACCACATTCGACAAAGACAATGATTTTTCACTTTGTAGTGTTTTTTTTTAGAATTCGGTTAATGTTTTTAGTGTCAGCTTGAACTATAATTTAAAATTATACGAGTAATATTATGAGACAGAGCAAGTCAGTTAAATAGTCAAAGAAATTTATTTAACGTCAAATTGTTTGTTAATAATCCTTTAGACACACAGGAAGTTGGGAAACGATTTAATCCACGCTTAATGATGGCCTTTTCAGTTTAATCTCTTGTCAATTTTGGCTGTAACTATTTTGGTTAACTGATCTCAACAGCTAACGAGGGGTATGACAGGAGATTTACTCTTCAGAGACTTCAAATAACATGGTTGTTTTATCTTTAATGAGAGCTTAAATCTAAATAATTTTATGAAGAGGTAAAATGTATTATTTGTTATTTATGACATTTTCAAATAATAAAATATCCAACTTTTGTATTTTCATTGAACTTTTTCTAAAAGCATAATGTTACTTTGCAGTGACTCGTATTCGAATTGATTCGCTAACGAGTGTTTTAAAAACGGATCGGAATTGATCTGTAAAATATGCATATATGAGTATATGGTGTTAAAATACTTATCATTATGCGAGTTCACCTACTAACTAACACCATTAATTAAAAATTGTATTGAATTTTTTATGATAAACAAGAAAGAAAGAAGTACACATTTATTTTTTATGTGATTGTTTGGAGGTCCAATAATAAAAAAAAAAATATCATTCACTAAAGAAAACTACATCATCATCATCATCAGCCTTTTCAATGTTCCCTCTGCTGGGATACAGGCCTCTTCTATATGAGAGGGAATTGGAAACGTAATCCACCATGCGATCTCAATGCGGGTTGGTGGATAACACATATCTTCGAATTTTCGGTTCTAGGAAATGCCGGTTATCTGACGGTGTTTTCGTTCACCGAAGAAAACTACATTATCGGTTAATGTCATTAGGCTGCAAATTTAAACCAGAAAAATGCAGGGTTCGTATGGATTCGCCACGATAGTGACACCAAGGAAAAATGCTAGCAATTTCATAAAATAACAATTCCCAAATTACAACAACAACATACCGAGCAATGTTAAACTACAAAGTGCTTCGTTATGCATCGTTTGACGTGGAATGTCATACAAAGTGAACTGCCAATGAGAAATCGGAACGCTTTGAATGCATCAATAATGGCAGTGTCAGAGCTAAAATGTGATTGATGCAATCGATGCTATGCTCATCTCTTCAGCTATATTTGAGTCGACATGAGAGGGTTACGTAAGTATTTATCCGAGTATTTGTGTTGTTGCTTATTCCAACGGAGGACTTTTTTTATTATCGATAGGCTTGCGTTTGACCACTACCTCGCCTGATGGTAAGCGATGATGTGGCCTACGGTGAAGCACGCTTGCCTAGAAGAAACCTATTCACTCTTGACTTAAAGACCCCAAGGTTGTAGCTATCAGGGAACAAAGACTCCGGAAGGGAATTCCACTCCTTAGCTGTGCGCACAATGAAAGTATCAGCAAAACGCTTAGTGCGTATGGGTGGGATGTCCACCATATACCGATGGCGCATAGCCGTACGTCTTGTAGTCCGATGACGGAAAGGGCTCGGCGGAATCAAATTGTGCAGTTCCGTCGCTCCCCGAAATGTAACCGATAAAAAACTGACAGGTTGGCAACTCAGCGTCGATGTTTGAGGCTCTGGAGCTTTGATGCAATCAGTGCATCATTGCCAATAAGCCTCTTGGCCCGTCTGTCAATCGACTCAAGTGCGTCAAGCTGGTATTTGGCAGATCCATCCCAGAGGTGAGAGCTGTACTCCATGCACGACCGAACTTGCGCTTTATACAAGTTGAACAGCTGTTCAGGTGTAAAGTACCGTCTCACCTTTGCAAGACTCCCCAACTTTTTTGCAGCCAACTGAGCTTTCGCCTGTATGAATGGACCAAACTTGAGGGTTGATGTCAACGTAACACCAAGGAGTTCGAGATGGTCCGTTAACGGCACGGTTATACTACGTAAAGATGGAGCCAGGTGGAATTGGCTCTTCTTAGCGGAAAAAAAACACGCCTAGGTCTTAGTAGCATTGTAACTGACCAGATTGGCATCACCCCATTTGAAGACCGCCTTCAAGGATAGATTCAAGCGTTCGAACATGGCCTCCCGGAGAGACCGAATCTGAGGCAAAGTAGTCCGTGCGTCGGACACGTATCTTTCAGCAACAGCGCTGTCGTCCGCGTACCTAAAGGTGCTAGGTTTTAGCAGATAATTAATGTGCAGCAAGAATAATGTTGCCAAAAGCACTGACCCCTGAGGGACTCCGGCGTTGATATCTAACTGACCGGACGAGCAGCCATCGATAACCACTCGGATGGATGTATCCCTCAGGAAGTCCGCAATCCAATTACACAGACCACTAGGCAGTCCGAAGGTGGGAAGCTTACCAATGAGGCTTTCGTGCCAGACCCTGTCGAAAGCCTTCGAGATGTCGAGGGAGACAACTAGCGCTTCCCCGTGTTTCTCGATGGCCTCACTCTAGATGTGAATGGCATACAATAGAAGATCCCCAGTGGACCGATTTCGGCGGAAGCCGTATTGGCGGTCACTGAAAATATCGTTCACTTCTAGGTATGCCAGGAGCTTACCGTTCAGAACACATTCCATACTCTTACAGAGGATGGACGTTACAGAGATGGGTCTGTAGTTGGCCGGGTCAGCTCTACTGCCCTTCTTGGGCACAGGCTGTACGTTGCCTTGCTTCCAAGCGTTCGGTACTTTTCCAGTCTCTATCGAAAGGCGATACAGGCGAGTCAAGATCGGAGACAGTTCAGGCGCACAGGTTTTAAGCACAATTGCTGGTATCCCGTCGAGGCCACTCGCTTTGTTCACATCAAGGCTACGCAGCACCCTACGCACGTCCTTTTGATGAATGCGAATATTCGACATACTCGTCACACATCCATCAGGAGAAGGAGGAGGCTGCACGCCATCAGAATTCAGATGCGAAGATTCCGCAAAAAGGCTGGCAAATAAGTTTGCCTTCTCCTCAGCGGAGTGGGCCAATGACTCGTCAGGTTTCAGCACTGGTGGTAGTGAGGGGCGACAGAAGTTTGATTCGACCGACTTAGCCAGGGACCAAAACGCTTTGCTACCCGCTGGGTATGAAGCTAGTTTATGCCCGATTCTGCTAATGTGGTCAAACCGTGCTCTTCGCATCACCTTTTTGCAGGACTTGGCAGCCCTGTTGAAGGCTCTCTAATTCTGATTCTCGTTATTCATTAGCCTTGCGTGTTCGAGCGTCAACCCATGCCTGATAAGCTATGTGTTTAATCGCGTCGGCGCGGTTACACTCGGCTCCATACCATGGTCTGTCGACGCGAGACATTGCTACGTCAGAGAATGGAATATAGTACTCCATTCTCCGACGCAGCATATCTGTCACAGCGTCTGCGCACGACGATGGATCATCCGAAGAGAAACAAGTGGGCAGCCAAGGATAGCATGCGAAGAAAGATCGCATCCCATTCCAATCTGCTGACTTGTACCGCCATACCCGCTGGCTGGGATCAGGCGGGGAGTAGACGGACACAGACTTCACCAGACAGTGGCCAGAACTACCTAAAGGTAAAGATATCGATACCGAGTATCTGTCTGGATCTGTTGTCAGCAGAAGGTCCAAGCAATTGGCTGTGTGCGAATCAACATCTAGGACCCTCGTCGCCCCCTGGACCAGCTGGGTGAGATTAAGTGCTAGCGCAAGCTTGCGCATCTCTCGCCCAACATGATCAGTGCACTGGTATGGGAAAAGCCACTCCTGGTGGTGGGCATTAAAGTCCCCCAGTAGCACTTCAACGCGAAACTGGGCAAACGAGACGAGGATGAGCTGCAAGTGGGGCAATTTGGAGTTGCACGTCGGAACCACCGGGGTCACCTACTGGCCAGTTTTATGGAGAAGGAAGGCCTCTATATGATGAACTCCTTCTTCAAAAAGCGTGAGCACAGGAAGTGGATATGACAAAGCCCCGATGGTGGAACTAAATACGAGATCGACTTCATCATGTCAACCAAGAAGCAAAGGTTCAATGATGTCTCTGTGATCATTTCGGTGAAAACCGGGAGCGATCACCGAATGGTAAGAGGCACATTGAACATTAATTTCAAGCTTGTAAGGTCTCGACTGATGAAGTCAACGCTCCGTCCAGCACAGATCCAGATCCAAAACCCCGAGAGCTTTCAGCTCGAACTCCAGAATCGTTTCGAGTGCCTAGGGAGCTCCGTGGACGAATACAGCGACGGGTTCGTGGAAGCTGTCCATACGGTCGGGTCTAAGTTTTTCAAGACCCGCCGTACAGATATAAACAAAAAGATCTCTGATCCTACTCTCAATCTTATGAAGGAGAGGCATGAGATGATCCTGCAGTCTACAGACGATGCGTTGAAATACCGGCAGCTTAATATACGGATCTCAAAGTCCATAAAAAGCGACCTCCACCGCTATAATACTGAGCGTATTAAAGACGCAATTGAGTAGAATAAGGGCTCCAAGGTCTTTGCAAGAGATCTGTCTACTGGGCAGAGCCAGCTCACGAAACTGATGACCGACGATGGCAGGATCGTATCCGCCAAACCGGAGCTTCTGAGGGAGATCGAGAAATTCTATGGGCAGTTGTACACGTCAACCAGTAAACCCGTCGCGAATCTAGTAAAAGACCCTAGAGCTAGATTGACTCGTCACTATACCGAAGACATACCGGACGTCAGCCTGTACGAGATTGGGATGGCTCTTAAACAGCTTAAGAACAACAAGGCACCGGGTGATGGAGGCATTACGGCCGAACTCCTGAAGGCGGGTGGAAAACCAATACTTAAGGCCCTTCAGAAGCTGTTTAGTGCCGTCATACTCGAGGGGAAAACGCCACAGGCATGGTGCAGGGGTGTGGTGGTACTCTTTTTCAAGAAGGGTGACAATGCCCTATTGAAGAACTATAGGCCCATCTCATTCTGCTCAATAGCGTATTAAAGACGCAATTGAGCAGAATAAGGGCTCCAAGGTCTTTGCAAGAGATCTGTCTATTGGGCAGAGCCAGCTCCCGAAACTGATGACCGACGATGGCAGGATCGTATCCGCCAAACCGGAGCTTCTGAGGGAGATCGAGAAATTCTATGGGCAGTTGTACACGTCAACCAGTAAACCCGTCGCGAATCTAGTAAAAGACCCTAGAGCTAGATTGACTCGTCACTATACCGAAGACATACCGGACGTCAGCCTGTACGAGATTGGGATGGCTCTTAAACAGCTTAAGAACAACAAGGCACCGGGTGATGGAGGCATTACGGCCGAACTCCTGAAGGCGGGTGGAAAACCAATACTTAAGGCCCTTCAGAAGCTGTTTAGTGCCGTCATACTCGAGGGGAAAACGCCACAGGCATGGTGCAGGGGTGTGGTGGTACTCTTTTTCAAGAAGGGTGACAATGCCCTATTGAAGAACTATAGGCCCATCTCACGTCTTAGCCATGTCTAATAGCTGTTTTCAAGAGTCATCACGAATCGTCTCGCGCGCAGGTTTGACGATTTCCAGCCTCCCGAACAAGCCAGATTCCGAAAAGGCTTTAGCACCGTAGACCACATACATACGCTGCGGCAGGTTATACAGAAGACCGAAGAGTATAACCTGCCTCTCTGTTTAGCGTTTGTGGACTACGAGAAAGCCTTCGATTCAATCGAGACTTGGGCTGTACTGCAGTCTCTCCAACGGTGCCAAATCGACTACCGGTACATCGAGGTGTTGAAGTGTTTGTACAAAAACGCCACCATGTCAGTCCGACTTCAGGATCAGGCCTCGGAACCTATCTTTCTGCAGCGAGGTGTGAGACAGGGAGACGTCATATCTCCGAAACTGTTCACCGCTGCACTGGAGGATGTCTTCGAGGTTCTGGACTGGAGAGGGCTAGGCATCATCGTCAATGGCGAGTACATCACTCACCATCGGTTTGCCGACGATATATTGGTCATGGCTGAGACCATGGTGGACCTCAGTATAATGCTCGATGACCACAGAGCGCTAGAGCTTCCGAAAGAGTGGGTCTTAAAATGAACATGGACAAAACCAAGGTTATGTTGAATGCTCATGTAACACCCACTCCTATCAAGGTTGGAGACTCTACACTTGAAGTTGTGGAAGATTATGTCTACCTGGGGCAAACGACCCAGTTGGGTAGGGCCAACTCGAGAAAGAGGTTAACCGTCGAATCCGACTCGGCTGGGTAGCGTTCGGAAAATTGCGCGGTGTCTTCTCGTCCAACTTACCACAGTGTCTCAAGACGAAGGTCTATGACCAGTGTGTGTTGCCAGTGATGACCTATGGCGCTGCGACGTGGTCGCTTTAATGGGCCTCATCAGAAAGCTTAGTCACGCAAAGGGCAATGGAGAGGACTATGCTCGGAGTATCCTTGCGTGATCGAATCAGAAATGTTGAGATCCGCAAGAGAACCAGGGTTACCAACATAGCCCGAAGAATTGCCAAACTTAAGTGGCAGTGGGCAGGACACATTGCTCGCAGATCGGATGGCCGATGGGGCAGAAAAGTTCTGGAGTGGCGACGGCGAACCGGAAGACGATGCGTTGGAAGGCCTCCCACCAGGTGGACCGATGACCTGATGAAGGTTGCGGGGATTCGCTGGATGCGGGACGCACGGGACCGGTCAATGTGGCGACGCTTGGGGGAGGCCTATGTCCAGCAGTGGACGTATTTCGGCTGATATGATGATGATGAGTAGCACTAATTGGGCGGAAGGGTACCGCTGCTGTGCCGTATCAGCCGCCTCACTGAGGTACTCTGTGAGCCTGGTTGTCTCCTGATCTCCGCTGTTCGAACAGTAGACACAGGCGTAGATAATCTTATCCAACCCTGTGTCCGCCAGAGCCTAAGGATTGAGATCCTGGAGTCTTCAAGGTTACGGAGACGCCGATAGCAAGTGTCGTCTCGGGCATACATGCATACACCCGCGCGTGGTTTAAAGGCGTGCTCCAGGGTAAACCCTGGGTAGGATAAGTACGACACGTCTGATGGACTTCCTATCTGCGTCTCCGCAAGGAAAAAGAGTGCTGGCTTTTCAGTCTCCAGGTGATGGTGGACTGAGTTGAGATTGGAGTGCAGACCTGTAATATTAGTGAGATGCACTTTGTGGAGGAGGGGGTGCAGCCACTGTTTTACTCCAGTTTTCTTCTTCGTACTTGCCATTTTGTAAGAGTTAAAGGAGAGGAGAAGGAAGTGAGGTGAGTTTCCACGCTACTTACTTACAGATACGCACTGAAAGGACGCCATCGTTTGGGCACTAGTCCGGAGACTGCGGGGACGCCCGAGCCAACCCGGAGATGTCCATCGGGCCCTCCCATCTGGTCGCCAACCAGCACGATGGTGCATTCCGGGATTTTTCGACAGTTGGCGGGGCAGCCTTTCATGTGTGGCTGGCACACTACTTCGGCCACTGTTGATTCTGGCTTTCAGGAGTTGCAGTGGTTTGGGAATAGTGCGGTGGGAGCTCTGCGACTAGTCTCCCATTACGCCCAAAACAGCGCGAGTCAGACTGGTCAGCATGCAGTGGAACAACTATCTCGACCCAACTCCACTAGTGGCTACACCGAACATCGTACCGGAACGGCCACAAGCCTTTTTCCGAAGCCTATTACCAGTTAGTGTCACCTGATTAGCACCACCCGGGGACCCGTGTAGGGTAACAACAAACGGGGTAACTCTCCTACGGACGCGGGTGACTCAGTCCCCACTCGGACTTGAGGGTTAGACACATTTCTGTGAGTTTATGTTGTAAATTTAGTAGTTTTTAGTAGTTTATTTTATAAATTTATTGTTTTTTTTTATTTTAATTACTTAAAAAGGTAATTATAAAATATAATTTACTAATTATACTAGCATGGTCACAATCATTAGAATTAATATTTGTTTTGGGATGATGGCGCTTGTAACAGTGCCGAAATATCGAGCTCTCAACCAAATGCAAAATATACATGGTAAATATCCCGAAACAAATATTAATTAAAATAATAAAAAAAAAATAATAATAAAAAAAAAAAAAAAAAAAAAAAAATGTTTTTTTTTATTTATTATTTTTTTTTATTTTTATTTTTATAATATATAAATATTTCTCGAAGTTGGCCTACCCAACTGATCGTTTTTTTTTTTTCGTTTGCCACAACTTCAAGTGTAGAGTGTCCGACCTTCATAGGAGTGGGCAGAACATGGGCATTCAACATCACCTTGGTTTTTTCCATGGTCATCCTAAGACCCACTCTTTCGGTAGCTCTACTGAGGTCATCGAGCATTGTACTGAGGTGGTCCTCCATGGTCACAGCCATGACCACTATATCGTCGGCAAACCGAAGGTGAGTGATGTATTCGCCATTGACGTTGATGCCTAGCCCTCTCCAGTCCAGAACCTGTCCAGTCCAGTCCAGAAGAATATAAATAGTATTGTAAATATTATAGATAATAAAAAACAACTGTAATAAACCATCCTAACTTAATAATAAATTAAAATGCAAGTTTGTATGTTTGGAACACTTTCACGGCGAATGGATTTGGATAAAACTTGACATATGAATAAACCATAGAAACTGGATGAACACTTAGTATACTTTTCATCCCGGTATAATGCACTGCAAACACTTGTCATATTTTGGTGATATATTTTACGCGAGTAAAGCGAGCAGAAGTTATAGTAACTTACAAACGGTCTATTAAACCCGAACATTAAATTATTTTTTCATTGCTTTTTCAAAAAGATCAAGACGACAACACGAGCAATGTCGATCACGGTAAAATCTATTTTATATTTTTAATTCTTAACTATCTCATATTTAATCACTAAAATATAGAAACAATGGCCTCGTTATTATTATTCCCTTGCCCATCATATAATAATATTTTGTTTCTTTATACAAGCTATCTCAGTGTCAAAGTCAAAGTCAAATGTTTTTATTTCAAGTAGGCCATTATGTGGCACTTTTGAATGTTAAAATTTATATTAAAAAAAAAATGATTCTACCGTGCATTCGGAAATGTAGGTTGTTATGGAGAAGAACGCACAAGAAACTCCATACTTACTCTTTTAAAAAAAAGTTTTATACAATATTTATATAGGTACATACATTAATAAATTCGTATATGTGAGGACGATGTACCCAGCACTACTATACTACATATAGGTATGAGAGAATTACAAGCATTAACAGGTAAATTCCTTTACTTGATAAATAGGAACATGGTCCTCACGTACTTACAAATAAACATAGGTACATTACCTAATTAAACAACAACAGAACAGTTTGCGAGTCAATTTTTTTAAACAAAAAAGAAGAAAAAATAAAAATAAAGCGTTACTATAATTATGAATATAATACAAATTAACCATTTTGATTTTGTCCACACCAAAGATAGGCCTATGGAGCAGGACCAGCATGTTTCCAAGCATTCTTATCTTGAATATAATCATCTAATTTGTAATATGCTTGTTTACAAAGTGTGCTTTTAACTATTGTTTTAAATTTTCTTTCATTTAACTTTAATATCTCACAAGGTATTTTGTTATAGAATTTAACACAGTACCCCATGAAAGATTTGTGTACTTTAGCTAATCTATATGATGGTTGATCTAACTTATCTTTATTTCTGGTATTACAATTGTGTCTATCACTAACTTTACTAAAGAGATTTAAATTTTTCCTTACATACATAATATTTTCATAAATGAATTGGCAAGAAACTGTCATAATATTAATCTTTTTAAATAGCTCCCTAAGAGATTCTCGGTGACTTAACTTATATATGGCTCTGACAGCTCTCTTTTGCAATATAAATATTGATTCAATGTCAGCCGCCCGACCCCACAGTAAAATACCGTATGACATAATGCTGTGAAAGTAACTAAAATAGACCAAACGCGCGGTTTCTACATCCGTTAACTGTCTTATCTTTCTAACAGCATAAGCGGCTGAGCTCAGCCGTCCTGCCAGAGATGTTATGTGAGGCCCCCATTGTAATTTGTCATCTAGAGTGATTCCTAGAAAAACTGTTTGATTTACATAGTCCAGCTTTTCTCCATTCAATATGATGTCACATTCGCTACTTCTAACATTCGGCAATGTGAATCTAATACATTTGGTTTTTTTTTCATTTAGTACCAAATAGTTTGCTGTGAACCAAGTTTGGAACTGATGAATAGACTTATTCACATCATCAAGATTTTGTGATCGTCGATTTATTTTAAATATCAAAGATGTGTCATCAGCAAATAACACGATCTTCGGTTGATTTTGTAATAATTGGGGCAAATCGTTAATGTAAACTAAAAAGAGGAATGGACCCAATATAGAGCCTTGAGGAACGCCCATTGTCATTTCAGACCCTAGTGAGTTTACGCCGTTTACCTGAACTTTAAGTTGTCTGGCTTTCAAATATGATCTAAGTAATTCAAGGGCCGTATGCCTAATCCCATAGTGCTCGAGTTTTAACAATAGTGTCTCATGGTTAACGCAATCGAACGCTTTCGAGAGGTCGCAAAAGATTCCAATGGCGTCTTGTGCTTCTTCCCAGGCGTTAAAGATGTTCTTTATTAGGGTGACGCCAGCGTCAGTTGTGCAACGCCCTTTGGTGAAACCGAATTGTTGATCATGAAAGATGGAATTTTTGTTAAAATGACGCAACAATTGGTTGAGCATTAACTTTTCGAAGACTTTACTGAGAACCGGCAGAATTGAAACTGGCCTATAATTATTGGCTTCCTTGCTATCCCCGGATTTAAACAATGGAACTACTTTACTGTGTTTCATGAGGTCCGGAAAAATTCCTTGATCGACACTCGTGTTAAAAATGAAAGCTAAATAGGGTGCAATAGTTTCAATGATTGATTTACATACTTTTACAGATAATCCCCAAAGATCTTCTGTTGATTTAATTTTTAGATCTTTAAAAGCTTTTAAAATAGCCTGGGGATTTGTATGTTGAAACTTAAACTCCGAAGGGCACGCATTTACATTCTTTCTAAGTAAGTCAGCAGAGAGCACGGGTGAGGAGTTTAAAGCTGCTGTAGTTTTAAAAGGAATATTAACAAAAAAGTTTTCAAATTCCTGAGCAACCTCTACATCTGAATGTATGGGACCATGTGCAGTCGCTAAATTAATTTCAGTATTACGCTGTTTTTTCTACCTGTTTCATTATTTATTATTTTCCAGGTAGTTTTTATTTTATCGTCTGCTGATTTTATTTTATTGCTTATATACAGCGCTTTAGCTATTTTGCATGCAGTTTTAAAAGTTTTTGAATAATTCGCAACATATTTATCAAAGCTTGCATTATACATATGTTGCTTTAGGCCATAAAGTTCATATAGCTTTTCCCTGCTTTTACGAATGCCTGAAGTCGCCCAATCGCTGGTCCAGGGGGCAACAAGGGTGCCGGATGTTGATTCGCACACGGCCAATTGCTTGGACCTTCTGCTGACAACAGATCCAGACCGATACTCTGTGTCGATAACTTCACCGTTGGGTAGTTCCGACCACTGTCTGGTGAAGTCTGTGTCCGTCTACTCCCCGCCCGATCCTAGCCCAAGAGGCACCCGGCGGGTTTGGCGGTACAGGTCAGCAGATTGGGATGGCATGCGATCTTTCTTTGCATGCTATCCTTGGCAGCCTACTTGCTTTTCTTCGGCTGATCCTTCGTCGTGCGCGGACGCCGTGACGGAAGTGTTGCGTCAGGGAATGGAGTACTACATTCCGTTCTCTGATGTGACAATGTCCAGCGTTGACCGGCCATGGTTTGGCGCCGAATGTTATCGCGCCGACGCGCTTAAGCATGAGGCGTACCTGGCATGGGTCGACGCTCGATCGCGCAAAGCGGGTGACGTGGGTCAGAAGAAGAAGGCCTTCAACAGGGCTGCCAAGTCCTGCAAGTTGGTGTTGCGAAGGGCTCGTTTCGACCACATTGGCCGAATAGGGACCAAACTTGCTTCTTACCCAGCAGGTAGTAAAGCGTTCTGGTCCCTGGCTAAGTCGGTCGAGTCGAACTTCTGCCGTCCCTCACTACCACCACTGCTGAAACCCGACGGGTCGTTGGCCCACTCCGCTGAAGAGAAGGCAAATTTATTTGCATCTCTTTTTGCGGAATCTTCGCGTCTGAATCCTGGTGATTCGCGGCCCCCTCCTTCTCCTGTTGGATGCGAGACGAGTATGTCGGACATTCGCATCCATCAAAAGGACGTTCGTAGGGTGCTGCGCAACCTCGACGTGAACAAGGCTAGCGGCCCTGACGGAATACCAGCAATAGTTCTTAGAACCTGTGCGCCTGAACTGTCTCCGATCTTGACTCGTCTATTCCGCCTTTCATATGAGACTGGAAAAGTGCCGAATGCTTGGAAGCAAGCCAACGTTCAGCCTGTGCCCAAGAAGGGCAGTCGAGCTGACCCGGCCAACTACAGACCCATCTCTGTAACGTCCATACTCTGTAAGAGTATGGAGCGTGTACTTAACAAAAAGCTCCTGGCATACCTAGAATCTAATGATATCCTTAGTGACCGTCAATACGGCTTCCGCCGAAATCGGTCTACTGGGGATCTTCTAGCGTATGCCATTCACATATGGAGTGAGGCCATCGAGAGACACGGGGAAGCGCTTGCCGTCTCCCTCGACATCTCGAAGGCTTTCGATAGGGTCTGGCACGAAAGCCTCATTGGTAAGCTTCCTTCATTCGGTTTGCCCGGTGGTCTGTGTGATTGGATTGCAGACTTCCTGAGAGATCGGTCCATTCGAGTGGTTATCGATGGCTGCTCTTCGGACCAATTGGATATTAATGCCGGGGTCCCTCAGGGGTCAGTACTCTCAGCAACATTGTTCTTGTTGCACATTAATGATCTGCTAAAACCCGGCACCTTTGGGTATGCTGACGACAGCACTGTTGCTGAGAGATACTTGTCCAACGCACGGGCTACCGGGCCGCAGATCCGGTCTCTCCGTGAGGCCATGGTGGAGCGTTTGAACCTGTCCTTGCAGGCAGTCTCCGAATGGGGCGATGCCAATCTGGTCAGGTTTAATGCTGCTAAAACCCAGGCGTGTCTTTTTTCCGCTAAAAGGAGCCAATTCCACCCGGCTCCTTCTTTCCGTGGTGTGACCGTGCCGATAACGGACCATCTTGAACTTCTTGGTGTTTCGTTGACATCGACTCTCAATTTTGGCCCATACATTGAGGGAAAGGCTCAGCTGGCTGCCAAAAAGTTGGGGATCCTTGCAAAGGTGAGACGGAATTTCACGCCGGAACAGCTGCTCAACCTGTATCAAGCGCAAGTTCGATCATGCATGGAGTACTGTTCTCATCTCTGGGACGGATCTGCCAAATACCAGCTTGATGCACTTGAATCGATCGAAAAGCGGGCCAAGAGACTCATCGGCAATGAGGCACTGGTCAAGTCAAAGCTCCAAAGCCTTGAACATCGTCGCCGAGTTGCCAGCTTGTCGGTTTTTTATCGGTTGCATTTCGGGGAGTGTGCGATGGAATTGCATGATCTGATTCCGCCCAGCCCGTTCCATCATCGGACTACCAGACGTACGGCGATGCGTCATCGGTACATGGTGGATATCCCACCCATACGCACAAAACGTTTTGGGGACACTTTCATTATGCGTACAGCTAAGGAGTGGAATTCCCTGCCGGAGTCTGTGTTTCCCGATAGCTACAATCTTGGGGTCTTTAAGTCAAGAGTGAATAGGTTTTTTCTAGGCAAGCGTGCTTCACCGTCGACCACATCATCGCTTACCATCAGGTGAGATAGTGGTCAAGCGCAAGCCTATTGACGATAAAAAAAATAAAAATAAAAAAAAATCGCTAAATACGAACTTGGTGTAGATACTTTTCGCTTTCAGTGGAAAAATCTTATTAAATTGCGTGTTTAGTACTTTAGAAAATTCGGCATAGAACTCATTTGGGTCCCCTATATTATTAAAATTTTGAACACATAACTTACTATTAACGGTATTATTAAATTTTTCTAAATTTTTACAAGTAATTTGTCTAAATTTTATTTGTATTTTTTGTAAAGGTATGTAGGTACTAAACGTTATTGTTTGTCCACTGTGATCAGATGCTAACTTATTTACAATTTCTTTATCAAAGTAATCACAATTACAAAAAACGTTATCTATACAAGTCGCAGAAGAACCTGTCACTCTGGTTGGTTCCATAAAAACATTTTCCAGATTAAATGATTTAAAAAGAGCCAACAACCTGATACTGTTAGTGTTATTCTCTAATAAATTAATGTTAAAATCGCCACACACGACAATTGATTTGCTACTAGTACTAACTTTTTTTAGCACATCTTCCATTACAGAGTCAAACACAGATAGATTCTGGTAACTTGGAGGTCTGCAGACGCACACTACAATATGCTTATCAAGCTCAACACAAGACAATTCAATGGTATGTTCAACCGACAATTTAACAATGTCTTTTCTTTCTTTAGATTTAATAGAGTTTTTAATAAGTATTAATGATCCGCCATGTATCATTTGTTGTCTGCTGAAATGGCTAACTACACAATAATTTTCATAATTAACGGACTTTACTTCATGATCTTTTAACCAATGTTCAGTTAGACAAATAATATCAAACTTGGTTTTTTCTAAAAATAATTCAATTTCTAATAATTTGGAAGAGCAACCCTGAATATTTTGATTTAATAATTTTAAAGAGTGTTGCTCTCCTCTCAGCTTTGTACCACTAAATGGATTGCCAGAAGATACCTTTTTACTATGTTCTAATAATAACTGATTATTTACAGGGGTAACTTCTGTTGTCTTATGGACTAGTTTAAATCTATGTTCTTCGTCTGTCCTTCGGGGCATATCCGCGTGGACACCTTCTTATTTGTTCGATACCGTGAACACACACTGTTTTATCACGGTCCTAGTAATCGAATCGTCTACACTAGACTACATAGATAGACAGACAATTTTTGCCACATAATTGCAGTCTTTACAGAAGGACGAACCCATACAATGAGTGAAACCAGCCGCACATATATATATATACCAACTGATCTCACTCTTTTCGCTAGTCTTAGTAATCTGATGCATCAGTTTGGAGTGGTTTTTGATGAAGTTTGGTATCGAGCTGTATGGATGTTTGCAAGCTTTTAGCAGCAGCAACGCTTCCTTAAGAACGCATAATAATAATACCTGAATCATCATCCCTGGCGCAAATAAAGTTTTTTACTTTCAATGTCGTCTGCCGAAGTCGACTGATTAAAAAGTGTAAATGAGCCATATCTATACGTAGATCAAAGCCAGTTAAGTTTTGAGTACACTTGTACTCGCTGTATAAGAATCGTGTCTTTGTGTGCATGAGTACTCGCTTGTAGTATGGAGTTTGTGGTATTCATTCCACATCATTTAGTCTACTTACGTTCTATAACACACTATACAAACTATACCTTCATATCTTTTGATATTGTATCAACTTTTGTAACTCATTTTTATGTTTTCTTTGTATTGTTATCATCTGAAAAGCATACTTTTAGATATCTCTGATTGTTTCAATATCTATAACTTAAATTATATTGCTAATTTGTAATTCTTGGCATATTTTAAACTGTGACATTTTCATGTGATATGAAGTCTGTCTGTCTATTTTATTTTCTTAAGCCATATGCATAACATAGGTACCATGGACTACCTAGACCTTTCCTTAAGCTAGTTGTACATTATTTTATGGGCAGCGCAGACTGCCCCGCCTCTGGAAAACCGTTTTTTATTCGTTTTGGTCTTGATTTTGTAATTGAGATTTGAATTCAAAATTTAGAAAGGATGGCAGAACGAAGAAAAAACGGGCGTCAGCTTTTTTTTTGAATCTGGACTGAACGCCGAACGGCTGTTTTTTACTACTCAGGATTTTCAGAATTTTCTAATCTGTTCTGAAAACTCCTGGAAAACTCTTAAACTGTAATTTATACATATAAATAGCTGACGAACTCAAGCAACCCACGTCGTGCGAAGCCTTTTAACTTTTTAATTTCATAGCTTCAATTTTAATAACCCTTATTTTACCTTAATTTTATTAACGTAGCATATGTTTAGCTCTCCGGAACTATACGTAACGTTACAAGATGAACTCTTGTCCCTAATTTTTTTGTGTTCCTGTGTATGTCGGTATGTTGAAACTATCGAGAGGTTGAGGGAGTATCTCAGTAAAGATTATCTTTATATAGTTCAAGGCCCTTAGACCTCTAAAATAATTGTATTGGTGTAGGTACTTTAGACACTTCCAATAAATTACCTTTAAACATACAGTCAGTGCTGTATGTTTAAAGGTAATTTATTGGAACGCTATCCCCTTTATCTATAACCTTCTTGGAACTGGAATGAAGAACGAGATGCTCAATTTGTTATGATTATAATAAGCTCTGATTGTACCTACCTACCTATTGTAGCTAAATACTGTGTAAACGTAACGAAACGTAACATAACCTTGGGGTCTTTTAGTTAAGAGTGAATAGGTTACTTCTAGGCAAGCGTGCTTCACCGTAGGCCACATCATCGCTTACCATCAGGCGAAGAGGTGGTAAAACGCTAGCCAATCGATAATAAAAACAAAAAAAAACCTTAGGGAATCCCCTTTTTAATTTTTTCGGCATATTTTTTTTTTGGCCTGACTATACTGTGTCATAAAAATACTTTGGCATAATGCTAAGGTTTGGCATTGCAAGCTTTGGCATAACTGTCATTTGGTCTAATTTATTTTGGCGTAATTTGGAGTGTTGCATAAATATTTATTCGTCACAATAATTTTATGGGTACAAATTTGAATGTCGAAAATTACGCTTTAGCTACGGGTAAATCATGACAATGTTGAAAACATCGAACATTTTAATATCGATTGTATCAAGTTATCGAAAATTGTTATACCTTAGCTTAAAATGTCTTAGATCAAAATGCCGAGTGATCTTAATACCGAATGATTAAAAATGTCGATATTCATTATACCTAATTCAAAATTTCAACAATTCAATATTGAATACACTTAAGTTTATTATATTCACGTTAAAAGTACAAATGAAACTTATTATATAGTAAATAAGTTAAAATTGGTCGAATCTGTTCCAAAAACGAAATGAGGCACCCCGACTGCATGTAGTCTTTTGGCTACTACCCCTAGCATGTATATAAAAAACCGGAGGGGTGAAAGGAGGGCAGCCCTTCGCTCGCTGTAACAAAGCATAGGCACACGTGCGAGCCATAGCCGCTGAAGTGAGCTTACATTTACGTAAGGGCAAAGGGGTTGCACTTCTTACAGAACCGGAGAAGTGTCAGAAGTAACTTAAAAGTGATTTAATATCGATATTTAAGACATTCGATACTGTAATTCGGTATTATGATATTTTTTTTTTGTAAATTATATTAAATATATTTGATATGAGGACTCAATTGAATTAGGTTCAGGTGCGGCGGGGGTGGTCCTTGGGCCGAGATCCCTTTTTTCGCATAATGTTCATTTTCCTAATATACTTTGGCATAACTGTTTTGGCATAATGTGTTTGCCACAATAATTCTTTGCCATATTTTTTTTGGCATACAATTTATGTTGGCAGAATTATCTTGAAGGCTAATTTGTTTTGGCATAATTTAAATTCGCATAATGTCACTAGCCCTAATGATTACTAGCATAATAGTACTAAGGCATAAAAATTAATAGGAATAACGGAAACCATAAAATTGCTGCAGAAACTAATCACTGCAAAACCGACTCCACGTAGTCTTGTCTACCCTACCCCTAGAGTGTTATTTAAAATGGAAGTCGTTTAACGCTCACCACCGGAAGCCGAAGCTTCGGTGGTGAGCGTTAAACACATCTGCGACGAGCAGCTCGCGTGGGATCGCCGGAGCCCCGCAGCGCCGAAGCCGTGACAGAAACCATGCTTGCTTGCATGCTGCATGCTTGCTCCATGCATGGTGTATGCTTGTTTACGTGTTTGCATGCTGCATGCTTATTATATAAAAATGCGTTTTAGTGTTTAACATTTTAGGATTTAATTATTATACGTATTTGTTATGCTTAAAAGAAACATGTTTTAATATCAGTATGCGTAAAAAAATGTATGCTTCAGAATTTTAAATTTTATGTTATAACATTATTATGATTATAGTAATTATGCTAAAAAAAAATATGCGTAAGCTGTTATGCGAAAATAATGTAATGCGTAAATATAATCAGGATAAACATAAGTATGCCATTTCTAAAGTTTTCATGCAAATGGATAGGGAACCCCTTGGGTCACCCTTGAGCCGCGAATGTGTTTGCTTTATTCCAAAGAAAAAAAAAAGTGTAAATATATCATTATGCGTTATAAAATTATGCATCGTCATTATTATGCTTTATGATCACTATGCTGTATTTCGTTATTTCAATGTAAGTTATAGGAATACATTATATGCTTATAATTAGTAATGTTAAATCTTAATTTCTACAAATTTACAAGATTTCAATAGATTTTCTTATTACGGTTATTCAAATGACTGGAATCATGGTAACAAGATTTGACCAGTCCTTCGTTTTATGACCACATCTCGAAGATATTTCATAGAGCAAATATCTCCAAAACAAAACTAAAAGCGATTGCTCAAACGCGTTCAACTATAACTGTCAAAATCATCAACAATCATGATACTCGTACTGGAAATTTTGAAAGCGGTTTAGATGCGCTTATTACGTTCCGTTCCATAATTGAAATCCACCCTAAATTTAATGATTTGAAAAACTGAACCCAATCAATCAATCATATCAAAGGACTATCACTGTCAAAATCTTCAATAATGGATACTGCCGCCAGAGTTCAAAGGCGCTTTAGATATGCTAATCACATTGAGTTTTATCGGTTCATCCATCCTGATTTTCGATACAAAACAAAACACAAACAAAACAATTGAGTCTCGAACTACAATTTAGGTAATTCGAAGTACAAACTTTACCTAAACTGTCTCACAAAACAATCAACTTACCTTCACTTGTTAACGATTCTAAACACCAAATGACAAGCGATTTATAATTCATAGCAAGTACTACCTTCGCAGAATCTTGTATGTACAGATTAGGCTAATGAGATTACCTATTCAATCCTCCATTCATTCAATTTACATTCATTGAATCGTACAGAACAGAGCATAAGGGATTAGTGGTAGCGAGTTATTTATAGACCGAAAAACTAAAACGCAGCTCCAAAACTGTTCGTTTTGGAGCTGCGTTTGTTTTTGTACATTTTCGACGATTTTAGACGGGTTTTGGATTTGATTAAGCATGGCTTTATTTTCTTTAAAGATGTATTTACCTTTCTTAAAAAGATTTTAAGCAGCAATATTAAGATGTTTTAGTGAATATTGTTTTTATTTTAGGTTAATTTCTTTGTAGGATCCAACCCCACTAAACTATTTCTGGGACTCATCAAGCTTAATTTTCATGGCACATTTCTAGTGGTCACCACCATATTACAATACTACAGTCAGGTGTTGGAGTTGGTGGATAAAGGATGATGTATTTTTTTACCAAAAAACTGATATCATAGATTCGATCTAATATTGCTTGTGTAGAATATAACGTTTGATCCATAGGGCGGTGTGCCAAGTGATTCGTCGGCCAATCAAATTGTTAGCTTATTCGGGTTTGGGGCAATTGCATTGTGTAATTAGGGCTAGCCAATCAATCATGGATCATAATTGGCTTTTTAATTTCTTTTCACGCTAACTAGTTTCAGTACAATGGAATTCAGTGGTCAAATGTTTTAGAGAGTAGAAATTAATCTATTATTGAAAGGAGTAAAATTATTTTAAAGTTAAATAAGTACCCGTATTTATAAAAATCTTGCTGATTAAGTAGGTATTTTCTTTTACAAACTGTCACTATTTTTTTTTTTTTACCTGAATATTAAGTAACCACTCACGTTTTATTTTTAAAAATAGATTTAAATACCAGACTATTCGAAATGAATTCTGTGAAAAGAAGAGGAGCAAGAGGCGAGGTGCTTGTTACACTACGAGGGGCAAAATGTTACTACAAAGAAACAAAAAATTAACCTAACACTTTTAATACAGATTATTTTAATTTTAATAAAAATATAGTACCATTATGTCTACATTTATTACAAAGCAGTGTTTTGCCTCAATAAAGGAAAAACATGGTAACTTATAACTTTAAACAAAACTTATTTACTTCTAACTTAATCGTAATCAAATGATAGTCTGTACATGTAATTAAGATGAAATTAGGAACACAGACCACGGCCACCAGACTAGGTACTTTTCGTACGTTCCCCTAGGATAACATCCGACATTGACTTAGCATGACATACCTATCGGGGTCAAAGCTTGGACTAGCAATACAGATCCAGCCCTGTTATATATCCTATGAATCTATTGGAAGTCCCCTTTAGTAAAGGTAAATGCGTCAATGCTAGCGGTCAAACCAAAATCTGACATAGTTACGTCTCTCTGAAACCCTAGTGAATATCGAATTGACATCGAGTTACCTGTATCACTTACTATTAATGGCTCGAAACCTGGCAGACTCAGGGCTCCAAATAATTAAAGCTACAGAAAAAATATTTACATCGTTTTTTTTCGTTCCTGTTTGAAGACGACGTTAGATTAGATACATGTGGCCATTTTTCACTGGCTTTTAGTGATCGTGGGTATACCTAGATCTATATGAAATCAAATTTCAGACGGTATGGATATATGACATGACATAAGTACCTATATTGGCAGCATACTGTGAAGGAAATCTGAAGTCGCGAAATTGTATATACTGTTTAGTCCTTCTCTTTAAGAGAAAACCTCCCTGCCCAGCAATGGGATATAGGCCGGTACAGTACCTAATTATTGTTTACTATAAGTAGCTAACAATATCTATTTCATCCGTGTTCATCTATTTTGTTAAATGTGTTTCAATTTGAGCGCGTGGCCTAATTGTGTTGTGATATGCATGTTTGTTTACCAGATCGAATCTATTCAGAATGACAGAATTCATTTGTTTTGCATATAATAATTGCATGAAGTTTGTTAACAATTTGTTAGTACACAAATAACAAAACAGTGAGTTCTAATAGCGTAACCAAATAAATCATATTTTCTATATCAACCAAAAATAAACCTCATCCATTGGTTCATCACTGCTGAGACACATGCCTCGTCTCTGAGTGAGGGAACGGGCCGTAATCCACCACGTTGGTGGATGTCACGTGTCATCGAGTTTTTCGTTCAAGGACATGGCAGTTTCCTCACGATGTTTTCCTTCACCGTAACCAAGTAACTGCGTACCAGGATATCCATTGGCAGGGCTAGTGTCAGATTTACTTCATAATTAGGCATGTTTAAAAATCATCTGCTCGACAAACTAAAAGTTGTAATAAATGCTGTTAAATTGACAAAATTAAAGTCATTGTGTTTGATCATGCCAATTTGTGTAACACCATTCACCAAATTACCCTGTAGGAAAGCCTCGCGTAAAGTTGACAGATGCGACGCAACAATGCCACAGAGATGAGACGGCGGTTTTACATAGAAATGACTAACTTCTGCCAGCGGTTTCGCCCGCGTGAAAGTTGATAATTATCCCGAGGGAACATATCCCCGGGATTAAAAGTATCCTATGTGCTATTCCAGACTATATATCTCTGTGCCAAATTTTATTCAGATCTGTTCAGCCGTTCCAGCGTGATTGAGTAACAAACATACATGTCCACTATCCAAACTATCGCATTTATAATATTAGTAAGATTCTATCAGTAGACCAAATTTCTACGAAAACACGTTGTGGCATTGTTGCGTCTTAACTGTCTGCGGGAAACCTTAAAATATTACACTAATTAATATTAATTACCATTCCAAAAATAAATTTCTTTTGAAACCAATTTTTATTTCGTACCAGCTTTGATGTCCCAATTGTTTACACTCTCGTACAAAATAAATTCGTCTCGAGTGTACATCCAATTGGCCTGAGTATTAACCCAGCTGAAATAACTGAGAAAATAGAAAACGTTAGGTATTGTACTACGCTTGTCTCTGGCTTTAGTCATGAATATTCATTCCGGAATATCGTCGAGGGACGTTCCGTCTTGGGCAAGAAGAATAATCCATAATTTTTGTTCTACTTATCGTTATCTAGTAAAGGTTGTCGTCCCAAAAACTTAAAAATTGTTTAGCTGAACTAGGAGGAAGCAAAGAATTAAGGCTATTAATTACGAAACACACATCATCACGGTTCTCACAATCATTATCATCATTTCAGCTGAAAGATGTCCACTACTGGACGTAGCGACTCCTAAGCGGTGCCACATCGACCGGTATTATGCTTCTCGCTTCCAATGGACTCCGAGATGCAACGCGATTGCAAATCTAGAATCTTTCGATCCAGTTGGCCATCCGTTGTTCGATGTAATCCGCTTATTGCCACTGAAGTTTGGCAATTCTTTGAGCTGTGCTATCCTTGACTATCTTCAAGGTCGCTTTTCTTCACCACAATAATTTGATACAGTAAGAATCATAATGACCAAAGTCATATCAAGATTATCATGTATTTTTGTGCAGCTTTCGCTTCATTGTTATGAGGCCATTGTTTCTCGACTCGCTTTGTACCTAGATTATATTAGAGGATTTCAGATATTATACGGTGATCAAATACCCAATAATAGGTTAAAGCAGTTTGGCGCATTCCATTTATATTACCAGATAATAGCCGATGAAACGAACGATCCAAGGACATTGGAAAGTAATAAAAATGGGAGAACGATGGAAGAGATAGTTTTGAAGGAAAACTTCAATTTTGTGCAGATAATGCCAGTCATCAATAACAGGATTTGTATTTATGTTATTTTAGGTTTTTCGAATTGTAAATTAAACCAAATGAATATAACACGACATCTGCAAACAATTCCTTCCGTCTTTCCATCTGAAAAGGCCTCGCTAAGAATCGGAAGCGCGAAACGGAACAATTCCATTAGACAGAAAAATGGTTTTTTTTTTATTTCTGTAATTTAATTAAAAAGATTGGATACGTTCGCGAGAGTTGACAACACGGAATGTTCGGTTATTGTAGGAGAATTCTTTGTAATTCAGTGGGGCGAACGGGAGAGCTCGGTAAAGCTCGGGAAAGCTCGGCAAGAGCCCGGAAAATCTTGGGAACAACAAATTCGTCCGCCAACGAACATTCTGCAGTCTCACGAGCAATTGCGCCGCTTTTTATGAGCCTCCGCTATTGTTCAGCGAATATTTAAAAAAAATATCTCTCCAAGATTTCCTGGACCGTAAGGAAAAATTGCGCGCCAGCTGCTTAACGTGTCACGAAATTTAAATGGAAAATGTTAAGGAAATGTTGGTACAGTAATAATAATGTTGCAATTGAAAATGCGTTTTGTTACCATTGTTTATTAGTCTTGTTTGTTGTTCGTTAATAAAATATGTTATCTCAATTTCCGTATTTTTATAGAGCGTTCGCATTCTAATGTAAAAAAGGCTCACATTAGAGCCCTACATTTTCGACATTGATCTTCGCTGAGATTACTTGTGATGTAATTTTTTTATTGATTTTAGGGTTACGTAGTCAACAAGGAACCCTTATAGTTTCGTTACTAGAAAGCTATAATTTGGCATGGATATACATATTAATCACGCCGACAAAGTGGTAAATCTAAATATTGTTTATTTTTTAACTTGCCTCCTGTACACGAAAACTGGCGATGTTTTTTTCTCGTCTCTATCCCATGGTGTGGGGTATTGTTGGATAGGCCATTCAAAACTATTACGGGTCTGTGAAACCCATTTTTCAATTCATCGATCCGTTTGCGTAACATTAAGCTTTAAATTGCTATTATTTGTTAGAGTCAATTAATTTTCTTGTCCCCCTGCCAGCTAAATAGTTGCTTTTAAATATATACAAAAATTCACGGCAGTAGTGTATATAAAAAAAAAAAAAGATAACTATCACAGCTAAGTAAGCATTACCAGTTTACGAGTAATAGTCGGCCAATTTAGAAAATGTACTTGGAAAAGTAAAATTTTTATATATTGATGTATGGAAACAACCGTTCTCGAACGGCAAACTTAGTTTTGTCCTTTCGTTCGAGCAATGTTTGGTGCTTTCATCTATACCAATATTATCAAGAGGTAAGATTTTTTTGTTTGTTTGTTTGTATGTTTGTTTGTACCGAATAGGCTCCGAAACTACTGGACCGATTTAAACAATTCTTTCACCATTAGAAAACTACATTATTCCTGAGTGACATAGGCTACTTTTTAATCCCAAAAACAGGTCCTGTGGGGTGGTCCACGGGAGCGAAGCCGCGGGGAGCAGCTAGCTGTTTATAATGTTAGTAAGTTTACCTATTTATTTTGGTTGATGTAGTCTCTTAGCGCGACTCAGACTCGCACTAGGCCGGTTAATATTTTATTTTTTGTTTGACCATTAGCCTTCAAATAACCAAGAACCACTTATTACGTAACAGCTTCTCATTACAGTGACCTCAATAAACAGAAATAACATCAGAAGAACGTCCAAAAACAGTAATTTAAAACAAGTTTACAGCCGTAAACACTTGAACAAGTCCCTACATTTATCTCACAAATTACACGAACCATCAAAATTATAAACGTATCATTATCACAACGTAAAAGGTGTACTTAATTGTTACGATTATGCCGTACTTCAGCAACCACGGTAAAGCCATAAACACACTGTTAAAAGCCCGTAATCGCGTACCGAGCGAAAAGGCTCTCTTGTTGATAATTTACACCGAAGTAACGATTCTGAGCATCAAACCGAGCACCAGCCGGCAGTCGACAGCAAGTTTTATTCGATGCCTGTTGATAATTCATCCAGACTTTGTTTACACGTTCGGTTGAAAAATAAACAAAAACCTTTTGTTCTACCCACTTTTTATTAAAAAACTTGGAAAGTTGATGTGGAAAATGGCCTGAGGTGATCTTCAAGTGTTTTGTTTAAGTAAGACTCGGAAAACCGAGCGTGTGTTATGGATGTAGTAAAGGCAGTCGAATTCATGTTAAATAGGTGCTGATTTTCAGCTTCATCCAATTAGACTAGCAGCGGACCCAACACAGCAGATAAGGTTCCAGCATCGTTAATACTTCGTCATGATTATAATCTCCAGGTACTTGGAATAATTAGCGGTAAAGACTAACTAAGGTTAGTCTTACCGCTAATGATTCAGGCCCCGCAAATACTTCTTCATGATTCTGGCCTCCTGGTAGTTTGGCTATAAATGCTTATACATATTCAACATTTACAAAAATCAAAAGAGATGTGGGCCCTGTTTACTATTTTATTTTTTTAACAAGGACAACTTGGCCCTGGTCCCAGTTTCATAGTGGGCCAAATAACCCCTAACCCAATTTATTTTTATACTTAATTACCTACAACTTTAATTTCTTGTTTCCAAGTTTTTTGTTGTATTTTTTGTATGAAACTCATCGGAACTATTTTTCCTATATCTCGACATTTCCAAAATTAATTCGAAGAAATATGTTTTCATTTCCTGCTTTTCCTATTTATTTTTACTATTTTCTTGAGAATTGTAAGATTAACCTGCTTGCCCAAAATGCGGTTTCATTACTTAACCATTGATAAACATAATCAAATAAGCTTTCATGAAAAATAAGAAAATATCGAATAATATCATAATACCGGTTGAATTATCAACCTACTTTATCGAAAAATACTAACACGTAACGCAGTGTTTCCTGCTCCCGGCTTAAGTGTCATCACTACAAAATTCTTTAGTGAAAACCACATTGAAATTATTACCCTAGATCTTAGTAACTGCACAGTAACATCTGTGTATAAAGCCCCTGGCACTCCATTCCAATTTTTCAAAAAACACCTGATTTTGACATTCAGCGTACGAAAATAGTGGTTGGTGACTTGAAGAGCAATAGCTCCAGCTAGGGCTAAAGCTCAACAAACCCAGACAGCCCAACTGTCGAAGCAAGGGCAGAAGCCCATGGGCCCATGGCATTTGGCATTAATCCATGACGGAAAACAATCAGCCTCATTCAATGGCGGGCGATGGAAGCGGGGGTACAATCCGGACCTTATATTTGTTAGCTCAAATATCAACTCCCGGAGCAAGAAGACCATATGCCCCGAACACAACATAGACTGATCATGATTGTGCTATATCCGGGCCGTCGTTCACCCGGCGACCATGCCATTTAAGCGCCGATTCAACTATTTAAAAGCCAACTGGGAACAATTTACAAAGTCTGTAGACGACGAACTAATTAACATCCCGCCTATCCCACAGAATCATGACAGATTCGTGAGTGCAGTTTCGGAAACATCCTGGAGGTGTATCCCCTGAGGTTGTCGTACTTCGTAAATTCCAGACATCTCCCAGGAATCCAGTGAGCTCCTGAAAGGGAGACCGTTAAAGCCGGAGAAAAATTGTTGGCACAGATAAACGAGTGACGCCAGAAAAAGGCCTGGATTTAGACCTGGAAAGTGTTATTGTGGCCAGGTCCTCAACTTCACACAACATAATAAGGATGTAACACACAAATAAGGAAAGTGACGAGTGCATTCGTTGTAGACTTGTCGGCAGTCTACGACACCGTTAATATTCAACGCTTGCTGAGGAAGCCTCAACATGTCATGGGTGGTTGGGGGCGTCTCGTCAAGTCCTGCGCAGAATTGGTATAGTGCTCTGTTTCTCCGCTGGTGAATATGGCAGTTTGAAGCCGCTCTGCGCACTCAAAATTAGTGGATACAGCTCTATGAGACAACAATTATGGGACGTGTCGGATTGCCACTGGTTGCCTTAAACCGACTCCTGTGCGAATGCTGTAGGTACCCACTGATCGGGATTGCGCCCCCAGAAATTCGCAGAACTATAGCAAACCGCACATAGAGGTGATACTAGAAAACGACCCAAGCCAACAATGCGCAGCTCAGTGCCCCGAAGTCTTCCTTAGCTGCGTGAGTCCATCTGATGGCAACGCTACCTCAGAGATATGTGGCTTTTGGTGGGAGAAACTCAAGCCTCTTGATTACTTCATCGAGCCATCGAAGCACGCGTTCCATGGCCTACCTAAAAAAGTCTTAACAAGGAGTCTAAACTTTTTCACGCAATCAGGTCGGCCGCACCAAAGACCACAGGTGGAGATTCTCGAATGGCTACAACCTTCAGTGTTTGTGCAGCGTCTCCCCGTAGACCATGGCCCATCTTTCGTCTTGCACGGCCTGCGATGTCACCGGTGCATATGAGGACCATAAGACTGCCTCGCCAAATGGTATTGCCTTGGCAAAATTCTGGGCCAAACATAATATTTAGATACTATATTTGCTATCGATACACTAAGAAGAAGAAGATCGGAAAATGCAACCGACTCTCTCTGCTCTTGGCTTTAATGGTGAATTGTAGCCCACTCCCACTAACAGATAGCAGGCCTCTTTCCCAGTAGTGGGAACTTCAAAGAAAATAAGAGTACCTAATTACTACATTATCCATTATAAAGTGGAATAACAGAAAAAGGACTGAAATCTAGGTGGATGAATAATGAACGTGGTTATAAAACACATGTAAAGAAAAAAATAAAAACACGGGCCTATAAATATTGGTAAATTGACTTATATAACATCCTGTATGATTTTGTGGTGTACAATAAAGAATATAATAAATAAATCACATCATCACATCACAATTCGCCAGTTATGTTTACATAACCGACACAAGTCCCATTACAAGCCTATTGCCCTCAATCCAGTCTCCACTGAAAATATCCAGAAAAAAAAACAAAAACACTTTGCACGAACCGGAGACTTCATCGAACCAAAGACTTCATGGTCAGCAGAAAACCAAACCAAAATACACAAATGAAGCGTTATAAAACGTGAATCATGAAATTATAAATTGTTTGTTGATCTCAACACTCGGTATGTATCCGAAAGTTAAATCAATTATGCACATGTTAATTTCGGAAACACGGCAACCAATTTAAATATTAGCGAAACTACAAAGACGTGATGGATATTAATATCAATAAAAGAAAACAATTTTATTCCCAACTTAATTTGGGTAGAAAGAGCTGATGGAAGATTTTGGGAATTGTATCCAGCATAACGAGATACAGCTAAATATCCCTGTATTTCACGTGAAGCATTTACCTAACTGGCTTCCTCAAGCCAATAACTAAACCAATTAAATCCATTAGTTCTTGAATCTCAAGACAAGACAAAACACAAGTTATAATAGTCACAACGGATCTTTGTCACTGAAGTTTGCTCTGTCAACCATTGCGTAAGAAACAGTTAGTTTTCTAGTACACTGCATAGAGTAAGCGAGATAGGACGATGTGACAAACGTAAGTGAGTGAAAGACACAGTTATACAATGCTATCTTCACCTACAAAATTGACACAGAAATAGCTACTGCGCATGGTCTTGCAGCCAATTCAGAGACAAAAAGATCCGTTGTGAGTATTATATTACTACTACTTAATCTCCGATTTTAATTTCGTAGAATAAACTGACTTTGGAGGGTTTGCAACAAGCGGCCTTTATTTCATTTCTACTCAATTATGTCAAACTTCAGTTTATCGATGGCATTTACTTTATTGTTGATTTCATAATTATTACAATAAATCGTATGTACTATGTGTATCAATACTCTTATATTTAAATATATTGCGCTTATATTCACAAAACATTTGATTAATTTAATTAGTAAAATTAAATTGAGGAGAATTGTGTGGGGGACTACCCTGCAGAGTGCATGTGTGCAAGGAAACTCAAGAGATAATTAAAATAGCATACTAGATTTATTCTGAGTACTTATAAAAAGTAACACGTATAAAAACACACCGAAAAATATTCTGTCAACAAGACAAGCTTCAACAGAACGTTGAATCTTCATATTTTAATTAAATATAGACTAGGCTCTAGCAGCCAGCTATATTATGTACATTAAAACCTAATACGCCCCCTTAATGTGCATATGTATTACAAGAGAGACGCAAAACAAAGTATTTACAAACAATATACGCTAACTATAAACATAAACCTAATCCAGTCATGCACATATAGTGCTTGGCTTTCGGCAAGGCCTTGGTTAATACGTCAGCTAACATAAGGTTGGTCGACAAGTATACCAACTGAATGTTATTGTTCTCCTTCAAGACACTCCGTATAAAATGGTGTCTTATATCTATGTGTTTGCTCCGGGAATGGAATACCGAGTCGTTTGCTAATTTAATTGCCCCAGTATTATCTACATGTAAGGTAATTGATGCAAACTTACGTAATCCGATTTCAGTCAACAAGCTGTTCAGGTATAAAGCTTCCTTCATCGCTGATGATAAACTGACGTACTCGGATTCACACGTCGAGGTACTGACACACTTCTGCTTCTGGGACTTCCATGACATACATGCACCACCTAATACAAAGGCATATCCCGAATATGAACGCCTATCTAGCAAACAACCACCCCAATCCGAATCAGAATAGCCTCGAACTGCTTTACCTGTTTTACTGAACACTAGTCCGTACTCTTTTGTTCGCTTCAGATAACGTAATATTCGTTTCGCAGCGATCCAGGACTCTTTGCTAGGACAGTTAACTACCTGCGCCAATTTCGAAACACTATTCGAGATATCTGGTCTCGTCCCCACGGATAAATACATCAAACTCCCAATTAGTTCGCGATACGGGTATCGCTCTTCTTCGAGTTTTGTATGGGGCTCAGGTAATTTAAGCTTTAAATTTACCTCCATTGGGGTTGAAACCGTTTCTTTACACATATTCAGACCATATTTAAATAATAAATCTTCAATGTATTTTTGTTGTGACAGTTTGATTTTATCACTGTCAACTCGCTCAATGTCAATTCCTAACATATATTTCGCGATGCCATAATCCTTAAGGTCGAATTCACTGGTCAGTTCCTTTTTAAAATTTTCAATGCATACTCTTTTCTGCGATGCCACTAAAATATCGTCGACATAGACTGCAACAAAAAGTTTTGTACCATCACCTATGTCTCGGAAGTATAGACATGGCTCATTTAATGATGATCGCATCCCCATTTTTTGCAGTTGTGTATCGAGCCTTGCATTCCACTGGCGTCCAGCTTGCTTCAAGCCGTAAAGTGATCTCTTAAGTCTACATGCATCACCACCTGCCTGCATGTCTGCTAGCATTTTCTTAGCTCGTTCATATATATTAGAACCTTTTTGTTCCACCTGAAGCAGCTTCTGCAGACATTCTCTTAATATGTCGGGGATTTCCATGTAAATTTCTTCATTTAATGTACCGTTCAAATAAGCGGTATTAATGTCTAACTGATGAATTTCCATACCAAGTTCAACCGCAAGTGCAGTCAGCAATCTGATGGTGTCTAGTCTGACAACAGGGCTGAATGTCTGGTGATAATCAATCCCGTACCGTTGGCTATATCCTTTGGCAACAAGTCTAGCCTTTTTCTTTACGGTTTTATCAACATTTAGCTTCGTTGTTAAGATGTAACGACAACCAACGACAGCGCGTCCCATGGGTCTCTTCGCTATATCCCAGGTATCATTTTTAATCATGCTTCGTATCTCCGAGAGAATGGCTGCCTCCCATTCATCTTTTTCTGAACCAGATAAAGCTTGCCTCAATGATACCTCTGCATTACCCACAAAGTCTTGGCAATCTGAGAACTCTTCTTGTAGTTCAGGTTCCACTTCAACCATACGATAAATTTTCTTTGGGCGTCCCACATGTCCTCTGTCTAGTCGTGGTCTTCCTGGGGCTCGTTTTAAGGTCTTTTCTTCATTATTTTGTTGGACTTCATCTGAGCTAACATGACGAGGTGAACCAGCTTCTGACTCAATATTATCCTGGACATTTTGTACATTCCTCTCAGGTTCAGGAACAAATCTACGTGAACTCGTCACTACCTCTCTTGTGTTGTCAACTGCCCTTCCTGCATGGAAATCTATCTCTACATAATTTGGTTCTGGTCTTTGGCAGATATCAGCTTGTAGCTCTTCATTCCCAAATTCCAGTGGATCAGTTATAGAAGAATTATTCTCATCGCATCGAGTCTCGTTTATGTGAAATTTTACATCTCGCGATACGACATACTTTCGTTCTTGTGGCAACCAAATCTTGTAGCCTTTTCGGTCTCTTGGATAGCCTACAAAGATTCCTTCTTTACTGCGAGGTGCAAATTTATCTTTTCCTTCCTCCTTATCCAAAACATGTATCTTGTTTCCAAAAACATGCATATAGTTTATGTTCACAGGCCGCTCGTACCATTTTTCATACGGCGTTCCACCTTCAAGACTACTTGTTGGACATCGATTTCGAACGTGACATGCCGTCATAACGGCGTCACCCCAAAAACCAGGTGAAAGGTTGGATGAAATTATCATACACCTTGCCATCTCTACAAGAGTTCTGTTCATCCTTTCTGCGACCCCGTTCTGTTGAGGAGTGTTAGGAATAGTTAATCTTCTCCCTATTCCTTCAGTCTGTAAATATTCATCAAAATCTTTATTACAAAATTCTCCTCCATTATCCGTCTGCATATATTTTATTCGTTTGCCAGTCATATTTTCAACATAACTTTTGTATATCTTGAAATATTTAAGGGCTTCACTTTTCTTGGATAGCAGATATACTTCACACCACCTCGATGAGTCATCTATAAACGTAATAAAGTACTTCGCTCCACCTATGGCTTCATGCCGCATCGGGCCTACGATATCGGAATAAATAATCCGTAATTTTTCATCACATGGCCCATCCGTCCTCGAAAATGATGATGCATTCATTTTCCCACTAGCACAGATACCACAATTATGCAATGTACTCACATCCGTCATCTTTATATTCATTCCGGATTTGTTCAAGAGTTTGACAAGATCTCTTCCATTCAGATGACCCAATCGTTCATGCCACAGTCTTACCTTATCAACTGCTTCTGAAATAATGGAAACTGTTCCCATTTGTTCCTCAACGTAATATAGATTACCCCTACGATTTGCTACAAGCATAGTGTTACCATAGCTGTCCCTAACACAAGCTATATTCTTATCGAATTTAACACTATACCCTTTATTCGTAATTCTTGCGACCGAAATCAGATTACATCGCAAGTGTTTGGAACAAATAAGGTATCTGGCAACTCCACGATTGTTTTGGAATTATTTTTACATGTAATTAATCTAACGGTACCCTTACCTTTAACATCTGTGCTCGAGTTTATCGCTAGATTTAGCTTACCCGACAAAGGTATCAATGAATTGCCAAATTTACTAGGATCGTTGCATAAATGTGATGTACAACCGCTGTCAATGACCCAGCCTCCATTCCCGTTGCAAGCAGCATTATCACCTGCAATACAATTAAAGGTTACAAGGCTGAAATTATCTTTTTGCAAATCACATTCCAAAACATACTTTGCACTATCACGACACTGATCCTTGTCTTTCTTCATATCACATTCAGAAGCTTTGTGGCCATGTTTGTGACATTTAAAACACTTGTATTTAAAATTCGTCTTGTTAGTATCACTCTTTGATTTGAAAGGTTTCTTAATTTTGGACTTTGCAAGGAGAGCTTTTTCTTCGCTTCCTTTCTGACGTCTCGAACATACCTCTTCGATTATTTTAACCTTCAAAGTCTCAGGGTCTGGTAACGTGTCTCTGGATTCGATCGCGCATCGAAAATTCTCGAAGCTTGATGGTAAGCTATAAAGAAGCATTATGGATACTAAATCATCATGCATCTGAATATCCATATCAGCTAGTTTACTTTTTACTTCGAAGAAATGCATGACATGTTCACGAACGTCACCACCTTCCTCCAACTTGTGTAGCAACAACTCCTTCAGCAGCGTTGCCTTCTTGGCAGGTCCCTTAGATGCGTGTATGCTCTCAAGTTTTTGCCAAACATTTCGTGACGTTTTACATCCGCGAATGTGTCTCAGTTCACTTGGACTAATAGCTAGGATTAGATCAGACTTAGCTTTTGCGTCTCCGATTTCCCATTTCTTGGCTTCTTCCGGCTCTGTAGGCTTGCTTACGCTTCCGTCTACATAGCTCCAAGCGTCGTTCTTTATAAGAACCGCTTCAGCCTGAATCCTCCAAGTTTCGTAATTTTCTTGAGTAAGTGGTTCTATTTTAACAGTACTCATATCGTTGACTCTTTTACGTCAACCTTGTTTATTTCATCAGCTGTTCGTACTTAATCAAACGTACCTTAAATATTTGCTGATATTCAATAAATAAGCACGAAATTTTAATATCTCGTTCCTGGGCCCATAACCACTGTGGGGGACTACCCTGCAGAGTGCATGTGTGCAAGGAAACTCAAGAGATAATTAAAATAGCATACTAGATTTATTCTGAGTACTTATAAAAAGTAACACGTATAAAAACACACCGAAAAATATTCTGTCAACAAGACAAGCTTCAACAGAACGTTGAATCTTCATATTTTAATTAAATATAGACTAGGCTCTAGCAGCCAGCTATATTATGTACATTAAAACCTAATAAATTGTCAAATCGATGAATAACTTATGATTGAGCCGTACCTACAAAAGCTCATAAAAAAAATAAGGTCATTGGCAGCTGTCAGTTTAGTATAAGAAATAAAAATCACAATAAAGCAACACTGTTTGGCAGACTATCGGACTCTGACTGCCCGTAATAACTAATACTCAGTTATATTTATGTGGGTTATAAACTCGGAATTGAACTAACCCTTAAATATTTGTACACCTCTAACGCCAAACATGTCTGATCTGAAAATACAACTAGATCAAAAACAGAACAAGATGTACTGTTGGTTAAATGCTCTATCATGTACACTCAAGTATTTTAAAAAAAGAGTCTGATTATGAAATTAAAAGCCACCAGTAACAACACAAACGCAATATTGACACAATTATAAATATTTCTGTTTAGAAGCTGATTGTTTCCAACACGCCTCCAATTTGTTTTTTCAGAACACATTTTCCTCCGGAACAGAAAACAAAGTAAGCACACTCGCTGTACCAATTACTTTATTTGCATGTCGATTCGTATAATGAGGTTATTGACCCAAATTTCTTTGAAACAACACAATTGGATTTGCTGGAAAAACATGACTTGCCATGTTATTATATTAAGGCTTCAGATTTATGTAATTGAAAACAATCAATGGAACAATTGAATCATTGAAAATTGATAACTATGTTGGGAATGGCTTCGGTCTAACCGAATTCAGTTTAATACCAGTATTTTTAACCGACTTCAACAAGGAGGAGGTTATCAATTCGACTATGAGCACTATGGAATAAAAATACAGCCCTCGAGTTATATGATCATATTTATAATTTATATATAAATATGTTTAACTTCAGGTAAACGGCGTAAGCTCACAAGGGGCTGAAATGACAATGGGTTTTCCTCAAGGCTATATATTAGGTCCATTCCTCCTTCAAAATGTACATTAATAATTTGCCCTAATTACTACAAAATCAACCGAACATGGTGTTATTTGCTGATCTTTGATAATTAAAATAGATCAGCGGTCACAAAATCTTGATGATGTGAATAACTCTATTCATCAGGTCCAAAATTGGTTTACGGCAAACAATTTGGTACTAAATAAAAAATAAAAAAGTTTAAGATTCACAATACCGAATGTCGAATGGCAAAACGCTGGACTTTATAAATCAAACAGTTTTCAAATATGTTAATTAATGTTCCTATTCACAGTTATTGTATTCTTTTTTTTAATTAAATTGACTCACACACTGTTCCGTTGTTGTTGAATTACGTATTTTAACCTATGTTTGCAATATTTGTAAGTATGTGAAAAACATGTTCCTATTTATCAAACTAATGAATTTACCTGTTAATGCTTTTAATACTTTATACCTAAACGTAGTATAGTATATAGTGGAATTCTGGATGCATCGTCCCCACATATATGAATATATTAATGTATGTAATGATGTAAATATGGAAACCCACTTATTTTTTAAAAAGAGTAAGTAAGGAGGTTTTTTTTTTTAAAAACTCTGCCCCACACTAGGAATTTCTTCCTGTATCGTGGGTGCGTTTACAAACATATAAACTCACATATACAAACGCCCAGAGCCGGGACAACTATGTGTAGGTTATTCAAATATTTGTTCCGTGCGGGAATCGAACCCGCGACACGCAGCGCAGCGCTCAAACGCTCAACCACTGCGCCAACCGTGCGCCACAAGTACGGAGTTTCTTGTCTGTTCGTCTCCATAACAAGTTTCTTTGCCGAATGGACGGTAGAATCATTTATTATTTCTTGTAAATTTTAATTGCTGACGTTGAAATAAATACTTTTGACTTTTCCTCAAAACTTTTTACTAGGTGAACCGATTTTGATGATTCTTTTTTATTCGAAAGCTGGTGCTTCTCTATTTTAACGTGAATATCTGATGAAGAACTTCGGAGATATACATACAACAGAACTCTTCAATAAACAACGGCAAATCTCTCGGGATTGCTGCAATCGCATGTCTGTTTATAATTTACCTCATTTTATAATATAAAATCACGCCGGTTCGCTCTAAAGGGGTACGCAAATGTGTACAGTTTAGCCTGGTACAATCTCATTTCACCGGTAATGTTTAAGTTTTAAGTTATTCGGGTAATCTATTCTGGCATTACTTTGTGCCTTATTATTTTATTGGTACTTTACTTTAGATCTTGCTCATTATCTACCACTACTAAAAAGTGAAAATTAATAAAACTTTTACAAAAAAATACAACCAACTTCCAAAAACAATACAAAGTGAAAAATAACTTCAATTTCGGAAGTCAGTGGTCCTGTTTTTGTTTCTTCGTTTTTTGAAACCGACTTCAAAATTTGAAGTAATGTTTCACTTTGTCCTGTTTTTTTTGGAAGTTGGAAGTTTTTTTTTTGTTTTTAAAGTCTTTTACATGCAGCAATTGTTTATCTGAACTCCACAACCAAGTAAGTACACGATAAAACTGATGTCAGATATCCTGTAACGACTGACCAAGATCAAAGACAGACTGGACCAACGGCTTTCAGTGCTTTACAATGCACGGACGAGTCTTGGTATGTTAAGATGGTAACTCATCCCCAGACCAGCCTCGTCAAGCTTTGCTTAACCTTAAAAATCGACCGGTAAGATTATATTTTTTATAGTCACGAGCTCCGCCTTTTAATTGAAAAGGTAATTGAATTAAGTATACAGTAACTAATTGAAAACAAATTAGTAAATTTCAATGTTTCTCATATCGAGCATGAGAAAATCTACAAGTAAAATAGAGAAAATAGAGCTTCTCTGGCCAAAACGCTTTCATTTTTCAAAGCGTGATAGGTACATTATGAAGAAATTGCAAATGTGATGGAAGGAACGCACAACAGCCTCTTTTTTGAATGTCTCGTTTCCTTTGTAGGCTTTTCGGATAAAAATTAATGAGGGAAACAAACAGATCTGAGTGTTTGATGCGGGATTATTTAAGTTTAAGACCTTATTGTTGGTTCTCCGTTGTGATTAGTGGTAGTGGTTCAAGGATTATTTTGACTACGGATTTTTTTATGACAGGGTTGATGCTTAAGGGAGCTAGTCAGCGGCAGGAACGATTTTGTAGGCGGGGTTAAAAGGCATGCTATCTCATCCGACAACACTTGCGAAAAGTATAACGCTGTGATGAGTAGTAAGATGCTACTGCGCGTACGTTTAATTTTATAAACAGAATGATTAAAAACAAAAACGAGCGCGCGAAATTTTAAAAATAGTTATTGGGAATATGGATAATTATCATGAAACAACTACGTAATATATCTGTCCAAAATAAAATAATTTGCATTTTTAAACTAGTAATCTATCCCTGTATGGTGACTGTTGAATACCGCCTTATGGTATTTATTTCCGCCCAATTATGCGTTAAAATCATTGTTGTTTTCAGTCAGTTTCTTTGATATACATGTTTGTTTTTACTTTTTTGTTACCACCCTACAGGGATAGAAATTGATATAATTTCATATTTCAAACGTACACCGTCAATCAGCGGAGCAAAACTATACTTCATTTTTATAGAAGAATGACCGACTAGGGCACCCTTAAATTAAAAAAACCCGCCAATTCGAACGACTCATAGCACACAGACTCACTCACTTTTAGTCCCATTTAATAAAGCTCGCCGCCTATTGTTATAAACCGGGTACTAATCCAGACTCTGGGAGTGCTACTGACAAATTCAAGATGGAAAAACCTCAATAACACATTGCCCGAACCGGGCATCGAACCCAAGACAACATGTTAAGTAGTAGCACTTGTGTTTCTTTATTATCAATAAAGTTTTTTTTATAAAATACTAGCTTTTCCTCGCGGCTACGCTCCCGTTGCTCACCCAACAGTACCCGTTTTGGGGACAGAAAAATAGGGGGTGGGTAGGCGGGTGTAGGAATTTTCAAAATTGTTTATGTAGTTTTTGAGTTTATCCATTACAAACAAATCTTTCCTCTTTGTAATATTATTATTATATATAGTTAATATATTATATATTATTATTATTATTATATATAGCTAATATATTATATATTATTATTATTATATATAGATAATAGCTGACGCCCGCAGCTTTGCTCCCGTCAAATTGTAGCTTTTGTTACTCGGGCATAATGTAGCTTTCCATAGGTGAAAGAATTTTTTGAATCGGGCCAGTAGTTTTGAAGCCTATTCGGTACAAACAAACAAACAAATAAAAAAATATTTCCTCTTAATAATATTGGTATAGATATTATAATTAGTGTAGAAAATACTGGTAATGCCTGAAATCATACGAAAATAGCTTTTTCCATAATATTGTCATAACATTCCATTCCATAGACCTTATTGCAAATATCCGCCTTGCGGAAACTCGACGGCATACCCTTTCTGAAACTTTGAAAACGCCTAACTTCTTTACTGATTTAATTTGTTTTAACAACTTTTTTTATCATTTAATATAGCTTCTTTGAGTAACTTGCCCGTTAACAAGACGTGTAAAAAAGTCTGAAAACGATTTACAACAAGAAAAAGATTGTCCAAAATTTGTCAGTTCACTACAATATATTAGGTTTTACTGTGAGCCACCACAATATATCTTTAAAAAGGCGACAAGTTTAGCTGTCGGTTCGACTTTAAACGGAATTAGAAACAATAATAATATCTCACGTACAATTCTCGAAATAAGTAATAGATACAAACTTAAAGTAACTTAGAATCTGTAGCGGTATTACTGAAGATTATTATGTAATTGAAATTCTTTTAATCTAAGCAACCAGTTTGTACTATTAATTTCATCACAAATAATAATAATGCTCTTAAAAAGAGGAAAGAATACATCGTGATAAAATTTGTCCGTGCACAGCGAGGCTCAGGAGAGGTACATTTTCAGCCTCCTCAGGAATGTGCCCTAACAGGCGTTACAACTAGGGGTGTTCTTTTGAGAAGTCACGGGGTTCTACGTGCTGATGGTGATCACTGGGGTGGTTTTAGTAAAGTAAAAATCCCATACTCCCTGGTCTTTTCCCTAAAAACCAGGCGCCTTTTGCGAGTTTCCCCCCAGTTAAAGAAAAAAAAAGGTATGTCGTTCTTCTCTGTTACTTTGTGATTGTTGTTGTTGTGTTGTGTCTTTGTTGAATAAATGGTTTATATTCTATTCTTGAATTAAACATTTAAAAACGTGATTGAAGTTAATTCTTTATTTGGAAAAAAATCTCCATATGTTAAGAGGAAATGCAGGCAGAATTTTTCATCCTCCAGTATAGGGCAAATTTAAAAGATATTCCATAAATTAAATAAAAAGAAACATGTTATGCTCCTATGGCTGTCTTTTTCATTGAGAGTTGTTAAATTTGTATACTATGCCTCTAACGGTAGCGCAATTTTAAGCATTTTTGGCTGTTCCAGTGCTTCTAAAGATAATGTAAGGTCACAGTATATATCTTTCTTTTTCAGGTAATGGAATATTTTTTAAATTGGTCCAATATTGGAGGAGGAAATAGGCGAGAGCCAAACTTAGAATTATGACTTTTTACATAGGATATTCAGTTGGACGTCTGCGACCTTTCCTTTTAAGTTGGAGTGAAACGTTGCAGGCTGATTATGTGTTGTTATGCATGCAAAAACGTCTTTGACTAGTGTGTGTTGCCAGTGATAACCTATGGTTCTGAGACGTGGTCGCTCACAATAGGCATCATCAGAAAGCTTACAGTCACATAAAGGGCAATGGATAGGACTATGCTCCACATTTCTTTGCGTGATCAAATCAGAAATGTAGAGATCCGCAAGAGAACCAGGGTTACCAACATAGCCCGAAGAATTGCCAAACTTAAGTGGCAGTGGGTAGGGCACATAGCCCGCAGAATGGATGACCGATGGGACAGAAAAGTTCTGGAGTGGCGACCGCGAACCGGATGACCTGGTGAAGGCTGCGGGGATCCGTTGAATACGGGACGTACGGGACCGGTCAATGTGGCGACGCTTGGGGGAGACCTTGTCCCGGTCTCAAGAACTACCTCTTACCTTTTCCACCTAACCTAGGCATAGGTTCCTTGGAGGAGAGTAAATGAAAAACAGGTAGGTAGAAAATTCGGAACATTTATATTGATAAAAAAGTTTAGCTCAGTAGGTGGGTCGATTTAGTAGGTTAAGGCCTATACAGCGATTACAACTTCCCCCACTGGTCCAGCACTTCCCTGACGTCACTGCCCACTGATGGAGATGAGTGCTCGCGTGTCGATCGCCAGGTCTCTCAGGATGCAGGTGCAGCTGTAGGTGGGCTGACTCGCTACTGTCCACCGCGGGGAAACGAGCAGGATAAGGGTGATCCTTGAACCCTGTAATGCGCAACAAGCGAAAGCATTACCTACTGGCCGTAGACTGTGAGCACCCACAGCAACGCTTAGTAGGGAAGCACTAATATGTAGCTGTGTTGCTGTGGATGTTCACTATCAGATACGGAGATGACAGTAGTAGCGGAAACATTTTGAAAAATAATAAAATAATGTAATTACAAACTGCGGGTAGAAACCAAAGGAAAAAACTAGTGAGCGTCTAATAGAAATAAAGAAAGGCGAGAACACAAATACAGAATTGCTAAAGGTCCAAAGCAAAGAGAAATAAACCGTTACAATTTGCTTAGCTACTGCCTAATTTAAAATTGTGCAACACTTACCCAAATGGGGTTTTCCAAATCACACACACAATAATTAAGTATATAAATAAAATGGTCGAGGGAACGGTAGTGACGCCGTTAATAGGATAAATATCGCGATGACGACCGTTTCTTTCTTTTAACGGGTTTGTCCGTATCAGAAATCGCGATAATATTGACGTGCGTTCGCCTTGACACCAAGAATCAATCTCCGCGACCGCGACGTGGAATCATTCTGTCGTGAATGAACCATGAACGATGCGCCTGCGCCGAGAACAAAGGAACTGTCTCTGGGTGCCTAAAATGTCGCTTATTTGAACGTGTTGATAAATTGTAGCTATGCAGAATTCTGATTTGGTGCGTTCATTATTAGTTTCTCTTTGTTTTGTTTTTTTTTCAGTATTGTAAATAGTTACTTTCCTAATTTGTAAATAATGTAGATAAATGTAAATAATTGATTAATTTTATATTTCTTTTCTATATTATTAATTAAAACTAAGACATGTAACAATTAATGTTACAACCTATGTCCAGCAATGGACGACTTGCGGCTGATATGATGATGATGATACAAGCAATTAGCTAGATTATCTTCCTGCCCTTGTTTCATGTTACCTCGGGGTCGGCGTAACACGTTTTCTTCTTCCATTCTTCCCTGCTCCAGTCACGATATCATTCACTCCCTTTTCATTTATGTCATTCCTAACACAATCCTTTATTATTTATAGCGCCTTACTCTTGGAGGAGACTTAGGGGGAGAGAAGCTAGGGTATGGCTTGGTGGGAATCGCTGTTTGTGGGAACAGCTTTACCTAAAAAGTGCCAGAAATGGCTTCTGCTGTACTCGTGGCGAAGTATCGAATTAAAGCAGAGCCCTAGCCAGTCCGAGTCATCCACGTCCCCGTCGTTCTCCCTGGGACCTGCTGCAACCGCGCCGCCGCGCGTCCGCCACCCCGTGTTGCAGCTGAGCTAACGGATACAGGGCGAAGGGCGAATATTCTGCGCCTTAAAACAGAATCGCCTCACTAGGGAGGGTACCCGAAACTAAACCGAGCACATCCGAAGGCTCCAAAGTGGCAGCCCCGCTATCGGATTAAGGCACAGTGGGCTAATCACTCGCTTGCCCGACAACCATAGATTCCTGAAACTGAAGCAGTAATAAGAAACCGGACCGATTTTTTACCGACGACATTTGGCTTGAAATTACGGACACGAATTGCATTTTGGAACGTATGAACGATGAGCGAGGACAGTCGACTGGCCCAGGCAGAGGCAGTAATGCTCAGCTACAAGCTACAGATTCTGGGTCTAAGCGAGGTGAGAAGAAACGGATTTGGTGAGCTGAGAACGCCCGGAGGCTTGACTTTGCTGTATTCGGGTAAAGAAAGTGAGGAGGATGTGCGCGAGCATGGCGTGGGGCTCCTTATTTCTAATACGGCAAGGAAAAGCCTTGTGAGCTGGAAACCGATCTCAGACCGGATCATGTGCGCCCGTTTTAACTCAAAAGCACGGAAGATCTCCATTGTACAGTGCTACGCCCCAACCAATGCATCACCAGAGGATACCAAAGACGACTTCTACAACGCCCTCAACGCCACCCTTAGGAGCATAAAGAAGCAAGACATCGTCATAGTCATGGGGGACCTGAATGCAAAGGTTGGGAGTGTTAACACTAACCGCGAACGACATATGGGGACACACGGTCTTGGAGTATGCAATGACAATGGGGATCGATTTATCGAATTTTGTCAGAACAATAACCTGACCATCGGAGGCACATTGTTTATTCATGGTGACCACCACAAATACACCTGGAATTCACCCGACGGAGTCACCAAGAATCAGATCGACCATATTGCCATTAGCTCCAAATGGCGTTCTTCATTGCTTGATGTCCGCAACCGTAGAGGCGCCGATTTGGATAGTGACCATCATTTGGTAGTTGCTGAAGTTCGGCTCAAGGTTGCGGTAACCCGTGCAACTGGAGAACACGGCAAAGTGGGGCGAAGGTACGATGTGAGTAAACTCTTTAATTTGGACACCCGTAAGGCGTTTCGGCTTGAGCTACGCAATCGGTTTTCTGGACTGGACGATGCTGCGGACTCAGTGGACGAGGAGTGGAGCCGTATTAGAAATGCCTATACAGAAACCAGCTCCGTGGTCCTTGGGCATAGATCAACTAATGCGCGCGAGGACTGGATGTCACTTCACACGTGGAGCCTCATTGAGGATAGAAGGAAGTTGCACCTCAAACTGCTTGAGACGCGTAATGATGCCGAACGAGCCGAGCTCAATGCCCAATACCGCCAGAAGCGCAAGGCGATTTATCGCAGTACGCGTGCAGACAGAAGGCGTTGGGTTGATGATATTGCTGATCGTGCTCAACAGGCTGCGAACACTGGCAACTTGAAAGAGCTGTATAAAGCCACTAAGACCTTGGCAGGAAACAGAAGGCTCACGAAGAAGAAGCCGCTTAAATCCAGAGTCGGAGGGTCGGCTGCAGCGCTGGCGCCAGCACTTTGAGGAGGTCTTCCGATTGTCGGCATCTCTGACGCCTGACGTGCTGCAGGGAGGTTCTACTTCACCTCGACCTCTTGACATCGACACGGAACCACCGTCAGCCTCTGAAGTGACTGAAGCGATCCTCTCTTTGAAGGCAGGTAAAGCACCTGGACTCGACCTGATAACTGCGGAAATGTTACAAGCCGACTTAGCATCCGCCGTCGACGTGCTGACGCCTTTAATTGAAAGGATATGGACTGCTGAAGAACTCCCGGATGACTGGAATAAGGGACTTTTAATTACCGTGTCCAAGAAAGGTGATCTCAGCATTTGCGATAACTGGAGGGGCATTACGTTGCTGTCGACTCCCTCAAAGGTCTTCTGTAAGGTACTACTTGATAGGCTGTCGAAGGCCGTTGAGCCTCTACTGCGCGGGGAGCAGGCGGGTTTCCGTTCGAGCCGCTCATGCACGGACCAGATCAACACTCTTCGTATCATTCTCGAGCAGGCAGCAGAATGGCAAAGGGAAATTTATCTCACTTTTGTCGACTTCGAAAAGGCCTTTGATACGCTGAAGTGGTCCAGCATCTGGTCCCGCCTGTTAGACATAGGAGTGCCGCCAAAAATAATCCGCCTGTTGGAGGGCATTTATAAGAAATATTCCTGTAAGGTGACTCACGAAGGCCTCATTTCGGAGGACATCGCAGTGCACACTGGTGTCCGCCAGGGCTGTCTTCTTTCGCCCCTCCTTTTTATAATCGTTCTCGACGGAGTCATGTCGCGCATTAACGAAAGCAGGCGTCGCGGGATAGAGTGGGGATTGACCAACGTCTTGGAAGACCTGGACTATGCTGATGATCTATGCCTGCTGATTCACACTCATGCCGACATGCAAGCGAAACTGGACGACCTGCGCCAGGAGGCGGCGAAAACTGGGCTCAAAATTAACATCCAGAAGACCCAGGAGATGCGTACAGGTGTGAAGAATTCGTCTCCGATGTTAATCGGCACAGAGGTTGTGGAACGCGTCCACAAATTCACATACCTCGGGAGCGTCGTGTCAGAGACTGGAGGAACTGAAGAGGACTTCACTTCACGGATTGCCAAAGCGCGAGCAACCTTCGCACAGCTGAGACCTGTGTGGCAATCGCGGAAACTGACCCGAAGGGTTAAACTCAAAATCTTCGGGTCCAATGTCAAATCCGTGCTGCTCTACGGGTGCGAAACGTGGAAGGTAACAAAGGACATCTCGCGCCAAATCCAGGTCTTCGTCAACCGATGTCTTCGTCGCATCCTCGGAATTTACTGGCCCGAGATCATCTCTAATGTAGAGCTGTTGGAGAGATGCCACGAGACCCCGATCGACCGCCAGATCAAGCGGCGTAAATGGTGTTGGATTGGTCACACGCTCCGGAGGAATTCCGATCACATTCCTAAACAGGCCTTAGATTGGAATCCTCAAGGAAAAAGGAAGCGAGGCCGTCCCCGTCAAACCTGGCGACGCACCATATTGATTGGAATGGCGTGGAGCGAGGTGAAGCGCGAAGCTTAAGACCGGTCTCGATGGAGGACTACTGTGGACGCCCTCTGCCCCAGCTAGGGGTCATAGGATCTTAAGTCAAGTAAGTCTTACTCTTGCCATCCATCACCGTTTATAATCATTACCCTTTTAGTCTCACATTATGATCTGGTTGCCCAGTGTCTAAGACCACGGCTCTCGTGCTGCTGGGTTAAAGTCTAGGCAAGTGTTTTTTTTAAATCCAAATGTATTTTCTAAGTTTATCTTGGACATCACAGGCAAAGGTAAAAAAAAACATCGTGAAGAAATTAAAAAACCATTGCCTCGGATGAAAAAATAAACGAGACATTAGAACAGATGTCTGCCTTTTAACAAAATTGATCCTCACATAGACTGCTGATGTTGATGATCACCAACAGTGTTCAGATAAAACTCACTGGTAAATCAAACACTCGTTTGACCATTGAAGTGCAACCATTTATTTAATTTCATTTCATTTTTGTGTGCCTCGCGGCACGTTAGGTACATGGATTTTTCGGTATGAGTGCTTTAACTTGTTATGACGTCATTACAGAACAGTTTTTAGCGGACTGTAATTTTATTTGTTTTACTTTTCCACTCAATCGTGGCGGCATAATATCAAAATATCCATACTTTTGTAGTTATTCTATTTGAACTCACGACGTACTATATAAATCCAAACCCCTAGATAAGTGGCATTCGATTTCAGTGAAGGCGATAGAAGAAATGTCAAAATTTAAGGAATTGTTGATTTTTTGATATCGCTTGTCAATCCCATAAAATTTTGTCTTTTTGACAATCGCTATCACTACACTTTTGATGATAGAATATTACTTGTCTAGGGCCTTAGGTTAGGATATTTGGCAGTCCCCCCCGGTGGGTTCCCATATTGTCGAGGCGAGGGGGTTCAGTAGCCGTGGCTTGGTCACCCACGGTGAAGCGAAGAGGAACCCGAGGAGGGGCCGCTCGTCAGGGCTTTTTCCGATTAAACCAACGACGTAGCGGCCAACTATTAGGTTACGGTGCCGCTTGGTAACGGGCGACGTCGCAACTGAGGCGGGCCGCAATGTCTTGTGGAGCATCCCAGGTTCCATACGATGTCGCGGCTGAGGGTTGGAGGCCGCGGCGGGAGAGGAGTGCCGGTATTGCGGTGCGCCGCTCTCCCTACCTTCCGCGGCCTGGACGGGGTCGACACCGTCTGATGGCGGACGCGGTGGGGCCGCAGGGGAAGAGGCAAGATTGCGTTAGCCACTCTCACTGTCCCCTCTGCAGCCGAAAAATGGTACCCTTGGTCACGGGGGACCAAGGGTGCTATACACGGGGTCGTCTGGCGCCCATGTGCTGGTTTGGTCCCTGGGGTGGTCACGGCGTACAGTGTGTTCTGGTGCGCCGGTGATGGGGGGAACTCCTCCGAGGAGGGTCCGGTGACGGACAGCCGCGGCGGGTTCGCGGTGAGTGCTAAAGCGTGCCCGTGTTCCCGCCATAAGCGGCACAGGAGGACACCGTGGAGTTTTAGTGGGTTAGGGTCCCACATAACTGCGCTATCTCCACGTGGTAGTGCAGTTTGCATGAGTATTTCTGAACGCAAAAAAAAGATCCGTATTTGGAAGTAGAGCCAATGTCAAACAGATATTTCATAATATACAATAACGTCACAACTGTGTGTATTCCTTGAAAAGTTAGGCAGAAGCGTGCCTACAGTACACCCGCATTCCACCAGTTATATTTAAGGCCCATTCTCAAGTGTAAGCCTAATCCAATTAACCGGACAAAAATCTAGTCTCTAGGCTTTTACTGAGATATTCCAGAAGAGAATTAATTACTCATTGCCTGGTCCGGGTTTCAACTCAGAGACCTTATTCTCCAATAGCTTGCGACCTCTGACTCTCTCTGACACCAACGAGTGAATGAGATTTTATAACATTCCGTACGAAAATCTTAACACGATAGCTAATCGCCCAACTACGCCAACCGTTCGCCAATAACAACAAATTGGTCGTCATCCTCTATCTATAAGAATTTTATATACGTGTTCAAAAGATCTTGTACCCCTCACTAAAGATACTTCTATTCAAAAGTGCTAGAGACGTTTCTTCTCAACGTTCCTGAGTTCCTGGTACATGTATCGGAACGATTAAAGTACCTTCAGTAGTACTTTGAAAACTGTTGGAGCAACAGGAGTAGGCACTTATAGCTTATTTTATTTGCTAGGTTACCTGCTTGCTTGCGGATAAAAATATTTGATTTAAAAGTAAGTTTGGGCAATAATGTCAAAGTAATTCATCTGAAAAGGATAAGGCATCAAACCAAGGACACCCAAAAGCGCGTTGGGCCAATGATATTACTAAAGTAGTAGGTAACAACACCCTGGACGCTCAGAACCGGGAAGTTTGGTAAAGAAAAAGGAGGGTGACTTGTCCATCAGTGAGAAATTCCAGGATGATATGAAGTCCAAGTCTTCGTTAACATTATTTAACTAAAAGACGATTATACTTTCTACACTATTTTTCTAGAAAAATAATGTTTATTACAAAAAATCTACTTCGTCATGGAAAATATACGGGCCTAATGAACCAAAAACCATCTGCCATGAAAACTAAGATCATTTCAATCATAATCCGCTTATACAATTACTGCTTACCCATATACACGACAATAGTTACCTTGTCGAATCCTAAATGTGAGAACGAGACTGCAGTTAGCCTTGGATCACGAGGTATAAAGCCGCATTGTTCGGTCGAGCTTCACCTGACAGCAGTTGTATTGTTCGATAGAAAAAGTAGTTTACAACGATTTCCAACATCAGTTTTATCTTGAAAACTAGTGTTCTCATCAACATTGTGTGTTCTGAAGCGAAAAAGTTAAAGTAAAAGTATAATATCCAATAGAGACAGTATATTATACGCAACAATAAAGCGAAACCCTTTGAAATACGGATATAAAGCAATTACTTTTGACTTCTGCTAGAATAAAAAATATTGAACAAGGTACGTAGGTGATAAAATTGTATCGCAGCTCCAGGTGTGACATCCAGGCAATCAATTCAGCACCGTCCTTGTCTCCCCGACATGGGTTCCGCGCTTCGTACGGAACACTCACTACGGGACCATTACTCAACACTGTATTGTGTTGCCAAAGGTTTTGTTTGTTCGCGAATTTTATTTTTGTATTGTCCCTTTGAAAATTGTCTGTTATAGGAACAAAACAGATATTTGTAGCGACTAGCTTTTGTTCGCGACTTCGGTCGTTTAGTAAATTGATGCAAAGTTTAGTAGCGGGCTGCTTGTTGTAATGTGCGCCGTGATATATGAGCCATGAGGTGTGGTAACACTAGGAAGCAAGTGCAGAGAAAGCGTGTGTTTACGGTCTGCTTATATTAAACGGGCTTGCTGCAGCGTAGCCATTTTGTTTTCCTTACCGCCTTTTTACATCATTTTTTTTTGTTTCACTTGCTCCGTTGTCCATAATCAAATCTTGTTAGTTAAATTTGAACCACTTCCCTGTGTCCGATTGAGCTAAAAACTTGCACACACTTTTGGTTCTCGTGACAATGAATTTTTTTGAGCAAACCCTTTCATTTGATACCCGTATCATAGCAGTGCACAAAAAATAACTAGTCTCTTATCGTATCTTGGGCCATCCGCAATATTGGATTTAGAATGACGTCACTTAGCTAACCATGCATTGTCATCCAAATTAAACGTGTATGCACAATTTAATTTTAATCGGTGGAGGACCATCATCATCATCATCATTTCAGCCAAAAGACGTCCACTGCTGGACATAGGCCTCCCCTAAACGTCGCCACATTGATCGGTCTTGTGCGCTTCGCATTACCAGATGCCCGCAGCCTTGAGCCTTTTGGTGGAGGATAACAGATTTAAAATTCAGTTGCAAGATTTGTCCCGAACATACATACATTGCAAGTTAAATAAAAGCTTGTAAAATATAAGCTTGTTTCGAGAAATAACTCAAACCAATACTTAAGTAGAAAAACAAATATGTATTGTTCCTAAGTTCCGTTCAGCTTGTGCAGAAGTTATATTGAATCTGCGTGAAGTGGAGTGTATAATAAGATATTGGGTTTCTAGACTCAGGTAACTACATTACCTGTGTTTGTTTAGATATAGACCAGAAATATCAATTATTACATTAGTGGATAGACTTAAGAGATCTCATTCGGAAAAGATTCTAGTCGATATAAAGATGATTTGGGGTTTTTAGCTAAGGCCAATTTGATTATTTATTTATGTAAACTTCATGTAGGTACCATGGTGATACATAGGCGGACTTAATGTAGCAAGGCATTTTCTACCAGACAATCTTTGGGTTAAAAAGGACACAACAGTGTTCAAAATTTAAAAAAAAAATTGGATATTCATAAATTTTCTAACTAATAAAATACATAAATAATGTCTAAAACAAAAGACTAATATATATTATAATAAATACCGAATTCTAACTAAGACAGTGTGGCTTGATTTTTCGATTGGTTACTATTTATGCCTTCAGTAAGGCTATGTATTTGACAGAATGATATGATAACTTCTATTTGAACCCTGTAAAAATTTACGTCCCATAGAGTAGACAATTTTTTGAATGAAGACTAATGAAAATGCGAACCGAACTATAAACAACATTTCTCTATGTTGCTGATTGTATCTTTACTATACCGTGATTACGATTCATCGCTATAATAATATACCTTTATTATGATTTTACACAGTATAAATGACCATAATAAATTTCGCAACCTTTAACACAGCCCATTATTATAACAACTAATAACAATTATTTTAATGAGAGACAAACAAACTGTTGCACTCTTAAGTTTACAAATAATTTGCAAAATAGCCTTCAAACAAAAGCAGTGTTTATTTTCTAAACAACAGAACTCATACATAATTAACACCACGCGTTCCGGGGTGCCATTTTTATTTAGATTAATCGTTTTTTTTTGGTACAATGAAATAAACATAAAACTGGGACACCGTATCCCTAAAGATTTATACTCTTATTCAACGCAGTCGGGTAACGTCAAATCACGTCATGCGGAACGTTTAAAAACAACTTCCTTATATAAGGGAAAGTAGGAGTCACTACAATCTAGGAATATTTGAGTCAAGAGTGAATAGGTTATTTCTAGGCAAGCGTGTCTCACCGACGACCACATCATCGCTTACCGACAGGTGAGATGGTGGTCAAGCGCCAGCCATAAAAAAGTGAAATATTTCCACGATATGAGAAATTGCATATGTCGGGTTTAGTCAATAGTACGGACGTCAAAACAAATCGCAAGCACGCCATCTGGCGGCAAAGCAATAACAACTACGCATTGGCGCGCTATTTCTAACCACTTGCGTGGTGGGGAACATAGAATATGGCAGTTGAGTACTGACAGCCTTAGCGCTAACACGTCGTAGAATCAGTGTCGATCCGTAATATTAGTAAGCAAGATTGTAACTTTGAATATTTGAATAAACCCAGTGTATCGAATAACTTCTGTGATTTCATTTGCACGATTGTACCCAACGACCTGCCCACACACGATGACTTAACCTAAGGGAATACATCCTGACTTCCCGATGGTTCGTATCTATCGGCCAGCCCTGATGCGACATCAGAATTGGGATTCGGTCGTGCTAATGAGATCACACGTGGAAACAATGCTAGTGAAAATTGTGGTTACAATCTTGCAAAAAAATCGCGGTGTCAGTTGAGACTACCCTCAGTCTTGAATAATAAAAAACCACTCTGGAGCGGAGCAGCAAGGAGGCTAGTAGCAACCAAGGAGCTGGACAGGACAAGGAGGAGCGTGTGCACGTGTGAAAAGATCCATACACACTGATCTGTATGCCAATCTGGTGAGTCGTTTTCATTTTGTTATGACTATGGAAAAGTGTATTCATTATTCAAAATTCTGGTTTTGTGTACGGTATGGTGGTCAGTGGTTCGTCGGGGTAGCCCGTGTTAGGTTATAATTTCATGTTAGTTAACGATGGTCAAGTTTTGGTGTTGTTGAAGAGTTATTATTCTACTGGCAATAACCTTTGACTGGCCTTGGCTGACTTTTATTGTTTGTAAGTTAGAACGATATGGTGACAGTGACGTACCTAACTTACATTTCAGTCTGGAAATTATTATAATACCTAATGAAATTATTAGTTTTAAATAATGGAGTTTGATTATGTGACTTCTTTTTATTTTTAGGGTTAAACTCTTCAGATAGTTTAGGCCTAGTATGTGGGTTCATTAATTTCAACTTAAAATGCCACTGACGCTATGGCATTCATTGAATTCTCTAAAGCCCATATACCTACCTGGGCACTTGGGACACTGTAATGTGTGGTTCATGTTTTGGACAGGAACTCTGCGCTCACATTCGGTGTCCATAGTAACCTATTTGGCCATGCCTGTTTAGGTTACTACTACTACTAGAAGCTCGTGGCTGAATAATGGCAGCCGCACTGGACGATCATCAAGGTTGATCAACGCTTGACGAGGTCGGTCTGTGGATGGGTGACCATTTTAACGTGCCGAGTTTCCTCCGTGCCTCGGAAAGCACGTTAAGCCGTTGGTCCCGGCTGTCATTTGAAGATCTTTGACACTCGTTACGGGTAGTCGGACGCCTGAGATCTGACACCGGTCTTGTCAAGGGGTACTGTGTTACCCAGTTACTGGGTTGTGGAGGTCAGATAGGCAGTCGCTCCATGTGAGAGACTGGTACTCAGCTGAATTCGGTAGGACTGGAAGCCGACCCCAATGTAGTTGGGAAAAGGCCAGGCAGATTGATTGGTTTAGGTTACCTCACCGGTGCACTGGTTAATTTCCATCAAACCTGTGTATAGTTAAGATAACTGTGTGAACAAGTACTCTCGTAGTGTTTTTCATGTTTCAGATACCATTGTGTCGCAGTGGAGTCTCTGCTGCAGGCTAGCAGCTAGCGGTTCAGATGCTGTATGCGAAGGCTGACTTGGAGGTTATGAGGTTAAGAGGAACGGCAGGCAAGCAGTTTGCAGGTCGTAGCCGAACGTTACAAGCGCGCGCAAGATTGGAATGGAATACTCGGTGAGTCGCTTCCATTTTATTTCGATAGTGAAGTCGAATGTTCTCTAGTGATGAGATGCTATTTCGAGTTTTAAGAGTGTTCATGTTGGAACACTGAATTGGTTGGTAGTGGTTATACCTAGCACCATCACTAGGTAATTAAGACACACCTAGTAAAAAGCAAGTAGCTAATAAGTTACCTATTGGCTTATTAGTGCTTTCCTAGTTTCAACATTTGGTTCAGTATGAACTTTAGGATGAGATATCCCATAAGAAGGAGATGAGATATCCAAAATGATTGAATAACTAGTAGTTTTCAGTGGCAAAGCGAGTAAGTAATGTTGTTGGGCTATCGCATTTGTATCTAGTTACGAGTAGTAACGGTACTAGTCGTTTACGTGTATTCAGAACAGATCTTGTTGCGTAACGATTTACATCAACCACCGTCTTCAGATCTGAAATCACTTGCTTACTTTCAAAGTAATATTATGATAGCAGTAGATCTCGCGATCGTTTTCCGTACATGAAAACTGAGTTTGTGAGCAATAGTAAAGGGTTACTGTTGATAATCTGGTTTAAACGATATTGATCCGAGTTATTCGTGAAGGTCCTTCACGCGAGCTATTAAGAAGCAAATATGATCAGGCCTAATTGTTCCCTTCATATTAACAGTCGGTATGTTACAAGATCTTAGAGTGAAAGGCGCGAATCTTGTGGGAAGGATACCCGATCACCAAGTTCATTGAGGATTAGACGTCATAGTTGATGACAGTGGTAGTGAAACCAAATCTGATTAAGATGTTTACTCATAAGACCAATTCTGGACCGCACCTCATGCGTACCATGTGGCGATGGGTTTTTGAAGAGGGTTTATGAGTTTAGTATGCATTGCCTTTGAATTATGGTAAAGAGTAACAGAATTGTTACAATTACTTTGTTTAGTTGAACTTGTTGATCGTCGGACCTTTTTCTAATGATTAGTGTTGTGTGGGAAACTTTAGTACGAAAACTGAAGAGGCCCTGTATTAGGTCAGCGATAGGTGATTATGACAGGATAGCGATCGTTATACACCGAAAGCTTTAAATAGGTACGCTTAAACCTACCAAGTATGGACACGGTAGGTTGAGGAAGATGCCAGCGGGTCATATACCAGTCGATGTTGATGTTAAAAGGATTTTAATAATGATGAGCAAGCTTAAGAGGTCGAGTAATTGAGTCTATCAGCCGTATTATGTTTGACCGTACCAGTGGATTCTGGCGGAGGTCGGGGTCTAGAGAGACCGTTGTGTGAGAGCAATATAATTGCTGGTCGGCTATAGAGCCGTGGCGTTAGAGGTTTTACTCGAGGGTTTCTATAAGCTTGGCAGTTTTTGCTGCAGCAGTTTTGAAGTTTGTCTGGAATGACTGTGGTACATGGCCCGGGGTAATGATTTAGTTAAAGATCAGAGTTCTAAAATTTCCCTATTATCAAGAACCCAATAAACTAGTTTGGTCAGGAGTAGCCGAGCGTTGTGTGTTGGCCTGTTTGGCAACTAAAGGCCAGTGTGCCAACTGGAGGCCTTTATGGCAACTGTAGGCCAGTGTGGCAACTGGAGGTCTGTGTAGCAACTGTGGGCCGGGAAGGCACCTGTAAGTCGGTGTAAAAAAACACGTTTGTGTAAGGATCCTTACAGAGGATTCCTGTTGAGTTATGAGGTTAAAATAAAGTAAACTCGCATAGTCACGCGAGAGGTGAGATCACCATGTTAATGTTGATGACGTTCGAATCGTCAAGCCTTCATTACGAAAATTGAAATAATTTTGGTTTTCTAATTTTGATTACTATGCGTAGATTGTGTCAGTAAGATACACAAAGCTCAAGTACCAATTGAGATGGTAGATGACGAATTGACGTAACATACGACAGGCTAAATGTCTGTATGGAACTGGTTCTAAGTTCAGAGAGTTGAGTTGATTGGACATCGTGGAGATGTGCGAGTAGAGCAATTGTGATTGCTAAGAGAGCTATGTGATAGCTAAGAGAGATATGTAATGGCTAAAGATCGTGAATAAGATACCTGGTGTCTCGTTTCTTTTGTTTCATTAAATGTGACTGTGACAATAATGACGATCAGTGGTACTTGGACTTTGTAATCACGAAGATTAGGTGCTATCAGGTACCGGATCGATGATTAAGTTGCTATTTTCTTTAAATTGGAAATAGAATTACTCGTTCCTTGCAATAGTGAACAAAGAGATTTAAATGATCATGTTTGATTGTTTTGAAATGTTTCCTCACTCTAGAGTATGAGTCAGGATTGGACGAGTGAATACTGTTTGGAAATTTTGTGTTTCAGAAAAACATCCCTTGTATGATGGGAGACTGGCGGGTCGGAGTAGACTAAGAGGACGTGTGGCGCAACACGACATGAGATGGCAGTGAGCAAGGACAAGAAGATGATGCCTGCGGATGATAGATTTGGGGATCTGTCGCCTGAGAGAGGCCCGAGAAGGCGACGTGGTGTGTTCCACGCTCGCCTCTCAAAAGAAATTACGGCCTAGAGAACACAATGTGGTTTTAGTCAGTAGGAGTCTGACAGACCCCTCAGCTTCCCCCAAGGGCTGAGGACATTCATGAGAATTTCCACATGATTCGATACACTGTTAAAACCTGACAATGAGGAACAGACGAGGACGCCTGTCTCGCAGGATGGCCGTGTCGGGTTTAGTCAATAGTACGGACGTCAAAACAAATCGCAAGCACGCCATCTGGCGGCAAAGCAATAACAACTACGCATTGGCGCGCTATTTCTAACCACTTGCGTGGTGGGGAACATAGAATATGGCAGTTGAGTACTGACAGCCTTAGAGCTAACACGTCGTAGAATCAGTGTCGATCCGTAATATTAGTAAGCAAGATTGTAACTTTGAATATTTGAATAATTCCAGTGTATCGAATAACTTCTGTGATTTCATTTGCACGATTGTATCCAACGACCTGCCCACACACGATGTCTTAACCTAAGGGAATACATCCTGACTTCCCGATGGTTCGTATCTATCGGCCAGCCCTGATGCGACACATAGATAAAGAGGGTAACAGGCTCACAAACAAACTGTCATTCGATGTGAGCTACGGCGATAGCCGTAATGCCAACATGTAACAGACTGATCACGTGACATTTCCATACACTTTTGACTTTTTTCCAATCGCTATCACCACTTTTGGCTTCGCTTCGCTTTTCTTTGATAGAAAGGCACTTGCTTAGGGCCTCTGGCGAATAGGCATAGTGACAGACTATGAGCGATAACGATAAGTTCCGTATGGTGTCGGAGTTCCGTATGGAGTCGGACGTAAAGAATCTCACCATCCCATATCTTCCCGTGGGTGTCGTAAGAGGCGACTTAGGGAAAAACCAGAGAATGGGCAGCAGCGTTCTCTGTGCACTTTAATAACAAACTGCGATCGCCAACCCGCCTGCCAAGCGTGGCGATTAAGGCAAACCCCCCCAAACCAAATGAATAGCACAAATAAAAAACGGCCCCGAGTACCCGGCAGCCCGTCTACCCTCGACTACGGTAGCGGTCGAGGCGATGGCGTGGCAAGGGGTGCGAAGAATCCCCGGAGTGAACCCGGCTACCCCAATAAACACCGACGACTGGCCCTGGCAACATACAACACGCGAACACTCCGGACCGACGAGAAGATAGCCGAACTCGAGGAAGAATTGAGCAGGTTGCGATGGAGTATTATAGGGTTATCTGAAGTCCGAAGAGAGGGGGAGGACTCGATAATCCTCAAATCCGGTAACCTGCTCTATTTCCGAGAGGGTGACCGGCAGTCCCAGGGTGGTGTCGGGTTTATCGTCCACAAGTCCCTTGTGAACAACGTGGTGAAGATCGAGAGTGTGTCGACCAGGGTGGCGTACCTTATACTCAGAATATCCTCGAGATATTCGCTGAAGGTCATACAGGTCTACGCACCGACCTCGGCACACCCCGACGACGAGGTAGAGACCATGTATGAGGATATCTCTATAGCCATGCATGGTTTCAAAACTCACTTCACCGTTGTCATGGGGGACTTCAACGCAAAACTGGGCAAACGAGACGAGGATGAGCTGCAAGTGGGGCAATTTGGAGTTGGACGTCGGAACCACCGGGGTCACCTACTGGCCAGTTTTATGGAGAAGGAGGGCCTCTACATGATGAACTCCTTCTTCAGAAAGCGTGAGCACAGGAAGTGGACCTGGCATAAAGCCCCGATGGTGCAACAAAAAACGAGATAGACTTTATCATGTCAACCAAGAAGCAAATGTTCAATGATGTCTCTGTGATCAATTCGGTGAAAACCGGGAGCGATCACCGAATGGTAAGAGGCACATTGAACATTAATATCAAGCTTGAAAGGTCTCGACTGATGAAGTCAACGCTCCGTCCAGCACAGATCCAGATCCAAAACCCAGAGAGCTTTCAGCTCGAATTCCAGAATCGTTTCGAGTGCCTAGGGAGCTCCGTGGACGAATACAGCGACGGGTTCGTGGAAGCTGTCCATACGGTCGGGTCTAAGTTTTTCAAGACCCGCCGTACAGATATAAACAAAAAGATCTCTGATCCTACTCTCAAGCTTATGAAGGAGAGGCATGAGATGATCCTGCAGTCTTCAGACGATGCGTTGAAATACCGGCAGCTTAATAGACGGATCTCAAAGTCCTTGAAAAGCGACCTCCGCCGCTATAATACTGAGCGTATTAAAGACGCAATTGAGCGGAATAAGGGCTCCAAGGTCTTTGCAAGAGATCTGTGTATTGGGCAGAGCCAGCTCACGAAACTGAAGACCGACGATGGCAGGATCATATCCGCCAAACCGGAGCTTCTGAGGGAGATCGAGAAATTCTATGGGCAGTTGTACACGTCAACCAGTAAACCCGTCGCGAATCTAGTAAAAGACCCTAGAGCTAGATTGACCCGTCACTATACCGAAGACATACCGGACGTCAGCCTGTACGAGATTAGGATGGCTCTTAAACAGCTTAAGAATAACAAGGCACCGGGTGATGGCGGCATTACGGCCGAACTCCTGAAGGCGGGTGGTAAACCAATACTTAAGGCCCTTCAGAAGCTGTTTGGTGCCGTCATACTCGAGGGAAAAACGCCACAGGCATGGTGCAGGGGTGTGGTGGTACTCTTTTTCAAGAAGGGTGACAATGCCCTGTTGAAGAACTATAGGCCCATCTCACTTCTTAGCCATGTCTACAAGCTGTTTTCAAGAGTCATCACGAATCGTCTCGCGCGCAGGTTTGACGATTTCCAGCCTCCCGAACAAGCCGGATTCCGAAAAGGCTTTAGCACCGTAGACCACATACATACGCTGCGGCAGGTTATACAGAAGACCGAAGAGTATAACCTGCCTCTCTGTTTAGCGTTTGTGGACTACGAGAAAGCCTTCGATTCAATCGAGACTTGGGCTGTACTGCAGTCTCTCCAACGGTGCCAAATCGACTACCGGTACATCGAGGTGTTGAAGTGTTTGTACAAAAACGCCACCATGTCAGTCCGACTTCAGGATCAGGCCTCGGAACCTATCTTTCTGAAGCAAGGTGTGAGACAGGGAGACGTCATATCTCCGAAACTGTTCACCGCTGCACTGGAGGATGTCTTCAAGGTTCTGGACTGGAGAGGGCTAGGCATCAACGTCAATGGCGAGTACATCACTCACCTTCGGTTTGCCGACGATATAGTGGTCATGGCTGAGACCATGGAGGACCTCAGTATAATGCTCGATGACCTCAGTAGAGCTTCCAAAAGAGTGGGTCTTAAAATGAACATGGACAAAACCAAGGTTATGTTGAATGCCCATGTAACACCCACTCCTATCAAGGTTGGAGACTCTACACTCGAAGTTGTGGAAGATTATGTCTACCTGGGACAAACGATCCAGTTGGGTAGGGCCAACTTCGAGAAAGAGGTCAACCGTCGAATCCGACTCGGCTGGGCAGCGTTCGGGAAATTGCGCGGTGTCTTCTCGTCCAACTTACCACAGTGTCTCAAGACGAAGGTCTATGACCGGTGTGTGTTGCCAGTGATGACCTATGACTCTGAGACGTGGTCGCTCACAATGGACCTCGTCAGAAAGCTTACAGTCACGCAAAGGGCAATGGAGAGGGCTATGCTCGGAGTATCCTTGCGTGATCGAATCAGAAATGTAGAGATCCGCAAGAGAACCAGGGTTATCGACATAGCCCAAAGAATTGCCAAACTTAAGTGGCAGTGGGCAGGGCACATTGCTCGCAGAACGGATGGCCGATGGGGCAGAAAAGTTCTGGAGTGGCGACCGCGAACCGGAAGACGATGCGTTGGAAGGCCTCCCACCAGGTGGACCGATGACCTGGTGAAGGTTGCGGGGATTCGCTGGATGCGGGACGCACGGGACCGGTCAATGTGGCGACACTTGGGGGAGGCCTATGTCCAGCAGTGGACGTCTTTCGGCTGATATGATGATAATATGATGAACGAATGTCTTAAGTTTAGTCTTAAAAGTTATGAAGTCCCCACTCTATGCCGCGGCGCCTGTTATCATGGATGCGAAGCATAATTCCGTCAATAACGACTAGGAAGAGGAGCGGTGACAGGAGGCAGCCTTGGCGGACACCCACGAGTACTGTTACGTCATCCGATATGAGGCCGTCATGAGTAACCTTACAGGAAAGATTCTTGTAAATACTCTGCAACAAACGAACTATTTTCGGCGCACTCCAATGTCCAGTAGGCGGGACCAGATACTAGACCAATTCAGTGTATCAAAGGCCTTTTCGAAATCTACAAAGGTTAGATAAATCTCCCTCTGCCATTCTGATGCCTGTTCCAGTATGATATGGAGAGTGTTGATCTGGTCCGTACAGGAGCGGTTCGAACGAAAACCAGCCTGCTCCTTCCGTAGAAGAGGATCCACGGCCTTCGACAATCTATCCAGAATGATCTTGCAAAAAACCTTAGATGGAATCGAGAGCAACGTTATACCTCTCCAGTTATCGCACTGGCTAAGATCACCTTTCTTAGGAACAGTTATAAGAAGACCTTTGTTCCATTCGTCTGGCAGTTCTTCGGCAATCCAGATCTTTTCAATGGGCGGCGTCAGGACGTCGACGGCCGTGGGTAAGTCGGCTTGTAGCATTTCCGCGGTTATCAAGTCGAGTCCTGGTGCTTTGCCTGTCTTCAAAGAGTGGATTGCTTCCGAAACTTCAGAGGCTGACGGTGGTTCTGTGTTAATGTCGAGAAGCCGGGATGGTTGGGAACTGACTTGCAGCGCGTCAGGCGTTGACGTGGCTGACAAACGGAAGATCTCTTCAAAGTGTTGACGCCAGCGAAGTAGCTGCCCTTCTGACGTCACAATGAGCTGACCATCTTTGGACTTCAGCGGCTTCTTCTTCGACTTGCTGTTACTTGCTGGTAAAACACGTACCTATCTTAATCTAAAATATTTGAAAAATATTCATAACAATAAAAAAGTAATAAATAATCTCGCGATAAAAGCCAAAAAAGCTATGTTGACATTTTGAAGGCCTCACTCTACACCAGCGCCCCTAGAGGCAAATTCAAACGTTGTCGTCATTGATATGTAAGTACTACTGATGTCAAGTAGTCAATCCCATATAATTGGGACTTTAGCAAATGTCGTTTCGAGTAGAGCCCAAGGTTTTGAGGCAGTCTCCGAATTAAGCAGTGTATTGGCATTCCTGTAGTCATAAGTCCCTCTTTAGATATAAGAGATTTTGTTACGATTTTTGTAAAATGAAGGCACATAACGTATATCATTCGTAACTCGCGCAGACTCGTACGTTTTAAGAAACTCTTCTCGCACGAGAAGGATCCTACTTAGCGGTATCTTGAAATCAATATGAGTTCGATTGCCGGGTTAAGCAAAGTATTATTGGATTTATCCGTTGCAGCCCGAAGTCTGAGTGAGTGACCAGTAGATGACAAGAAATATGTGTATTCTATAGAACGTAAACGTAACTGTTGAAATGTGAAACCCTTTGTAGAAACCGGCATGATGTTATGCTTGAGTTGATTAAATTGCAGCAATGGCTGGCCAATCGGCTTACTGCGCTTCAGTGATTAACATCACAGTTATTTAGTGAATACATATTTGTATGGCCTACTGAATTAGGAGCATTGATGTTAGTTCTGAATGTATAGTATTTAAACGAGCGAAAATAAATTCAAATTAAAGGTGTAAAAATACTGAATATGGCTTTTTTTTTTTTGGGACAATCCCACCGCACTATTCCCAAACCACTGCAACTCCTGAAAGCCAGAATCAACAGTGGCGACCACCAGAAAAGCGCCGAGGCAATGAAGCTCGACGAAGTCCCGGAAAATGAATTTACCTGTCTTGGATCCCGCAACGAAATTAATCAGAAAAGAATAACGGAGGAGTAGGAAAAATGTAAATTTCCACTTCCCTCCATATCAAGCAGGAGACAGAACAAACAAGGCCAATAGGCACAAAGGGTCATATACAACTGGGATAAGCCCAGTTGCCTAGCACCACGGATAAAAAAAAAATAGCATTAATACATATTAATGGGTCCTAACATTGTGAGCTGTTATATTTGGTTCCAATAATAGGTATGGCAAAAACGCTTGAACGCACGGAAATTTGTTCTAGTTTCCACAAGGTCCGTATAGTAAACAACTCCTGATGCAGCCTGTACATTATTCAACATAATATTACGTTCATTCTGCCAAAGAATACACTCCCATAAGATATGATGTGCAGATTGTACATATTCGCAGTCAGATGTAGAATATGGCTTACTGAAATACTAAGTGAGCGACAAACAGTGAGCGAATACAAATGTTTTAAACAGTGCCTTGAAAATAAAGTTTTGTCGACGGAGCCCCGCTGCGCAGGGCTCCTTTTTCTGTCTGCAGGGTCTAAAGTAACCTAACATGTAGTGACGGGAGCTAAGTTCGCTCGCTTTGCCCGCTCACTTCAGTTCAGCCGTCATCCCCTTCGAACCTAACATATCAGTGTCGGGATTGTCTAAGCTCCCGAGCTCGCTTCGCTCGCTGTTGGACTATTTCGTAGAGAACAATACACCTGAACGCCCGCGCTGTACAGCGAACCACCCGAAAATAAAAACCACCCCTAAAGGGTGAATAAAGGTTTTGTTGATAACTTTCCCATTGAATGTTTAATTGTGAAACGAATCTATAGTTCATTAAGTAAACCGAAAAGCTAAAAAAATGTGTTTTTAACAAAAAAAAATAACCGACAAAATAACGAACTGAAAAGTTAATTTGTCGGTTATTTTTGTTTTGTTAAATCGTTTTTCTTGGTATCACGTGTCACTGCTGATAATGATCCAATAGTTTATGGTGTAGAAATTGCATCGATTTCCATGGGATCCTAACTTGGTAACAAACAAAAAAATAATTTTTAAAATCGTTCCATAATTGACATCAACATACACAAAAAAAACAACTAACGTAAAGTCGAACATAGAACCTCCTCCTTTTTGGAAAATCGGTTAAAAGTGTAGCTTCTCTGGTAAAACCGCTTTAATTTTCAAGGCGCGATATGTACATTAAGAAACTACAAATGTGGTGGAAGGAACGCACAAGAGTCTCTTTTTTTGAATACCTCGTTTCCTTTGTAGGCTTTACGGAGATGAATAAATGACAGACAGATCCGAGTCTTTGATGCGGGATTATTAAAGTTTAAGGACTTTATTGTTGGCTCTCAGTAAGGATTAATGGTAGTGGAACAAGGATAATTTTTAAATTTATAATGATGGCTAATCCTTAAATAAATTAAGAATTGAACTAAAAATATGTATCAGCAGCTTGCGAATATGTATCCTCCGTCTGTGTACGCCCACCCTCACATACGTCACGTAAGGCCGCAGTAATTTTCAGGGTGTGACAGTACATGAAAATATAATGATAAGATAAGTTAAGGACCTGCTTAGACCTAACAGCCTAACAGTCCCTACGACCCTAAGACCTATAAACATTACAGCCCTAATCTACCATATACCTAGTGTGTGACAAATAAATATATAGATAAGTTTAGTATGTCTGCACCATGCGACCTTTGGTCACAGATGGATAGTGGGCAGGAATTCCAGGTTTGCCACTGCCAGTTCAGCAGACTCACGAGACTGATCAGGGATGGCTAAAGGTGTCTTCGCCACATTGAGGGGTAAATTATAAACACACCCAAGAATATAAATTCAAATCTGATTTATTAAATATATTTTACAATTTATATACTATTTTATCTTAATACACACTAATGAACAAATTTTTGTGTCCTATGCGTGTAAGATGCAACCAAACAGTATTTTAGCCGGGCAGAGTGCTGAGTCAATGACCATAGCTAACATTGAACAGACTGCATAGCATGATTTTCTTCTTGTTTACATATTTTTAGTTTGCTTCGGGTTTTTGATAACTTTTTTATTAAAAACCTCCTTTTTTTTAATTTTCAGAAATATGGGTACTATTACCTAGTACACCTACATTTTATCTCTGGTGTACTAAAAGTGGTGGAGTGCCTACCTAGGCAATTATCTGCCTAACCCTTTGGAGAATACAGACATTATGTTACGATAATGTTAATAATCTATTCAAATGTATCAAGCACAAAATAAAACTGTAACACCTACAATTATAGAATAAAGAAAAATAAGAATAAATAGAAGTTCTGCTGTGTAGCAGAACTTCTAATCCACGAAAATGTTCTCGTAACAAAGCGGTCAACAAAAATAAATGGAATAAAGTTTTACACCACTACAAAAGATTGTCGCTTTATTGATTTTCAGCTGCAATGCAATGCAACTAGGAGCTTGTTTTCTTAGATAGCAGTTGTAGTTTGGGAAGGTTTCTTTGAAAATATATTTCTGCTGTTACTGTAAACTTATAAGCCAATCGGAAAGGTATTTTACGTTGTCTATATTATAAATTGGTAATCAACAATAATCCACAATCAACAATATTTATTTGTTCAAGGCTTAAACCTAATTATTACAATGATTGTACCTTAAATTAGAATTAGAATTGTGTGTTTGTGCAGTTTGTGAGCTCGTGGCTAAATAATAACAGCCGCACGGGTCGATCTTCAAGGTTAAGCAACGCTTGACGAGGTAGGTCCATGGATGGGTGACCATTTCAACATTCTGAGTTTCCTCCATGCAAAGCATGTTAAGCCATTGGTCCTGGCTGTCATTTGAAGATCTTTGACAGTCGTTACGAGTAGTCAGAAGCTTGAGATCTGACACCAGTCTAGCCAAGGTGTATCGTGTTACCCAGTTACTGGGTTGTGAAGGTCACATAGGCATTCGCTCAATGTAAAACACTGGTATTCAGCTGAATCCGGTTAGACTGGAAGCCGACCCCAACATAGTTGGGAAAAGGCTAGGCAGATTGATTGATTGTTTGTTTGTGCAAAGCAATCTCTGATAGTACTGGTTCAATCACAAACAATCTGTAGCGGCATCAACGCCGCCACCTACGAACTAATGACATGACATCACACAAATTCTGCGTCTCGCAAGCAAAGTTTTCGGCGCGATTTGAACACATACAACAGTCCGATAATAACCGTTGCGGAATCGGACAGTTGCCCGGACCAGACATAACATCCATCTGGTCAAAGGATCCTCTTCTCACTCTCCCTTTACACCCTGTTTCGCTTAACTCCAAACGGGTGTCCCTCGAACATGAATGTTAGCGCAACCTTCGTGTAGAACTACTTCACCGTGACGTCTTCATAACTTTCCCAAGCTTTAGAGCAGCGAGACAGACGGCCAGCCAGTACCCACGGCATCTACGGGGCTATCCTGACCACAAGCATGCAGCGGACGCGCATTCTTGGTCATCACCCTCAGCTTCTGAGATCCATTAACCTCAACTACAACAGCGACCCTGGCACAGTACACTGCTCCTTCGGCCGGTCAAAAAGAAGAGTCTTGAAGGTGCTCTCCTGGTCGACGCAAGCAGTCAAGCCACTTCGGCGTTCAGCATCGCTTCGACTCACTGCAGCCATCACCGCGCCGACTCACTCGAGCCAGCGTCATCACCCCGACTTACTGGGGACGCATTATCCCGACTCACTGAGATATCATACCCCGACTCACTGTTGCACCGCAAAAAGTTCCGACTTACCGCGAACTCTGCGGATTTCGCGGCACGCATCAAGATGTACGGACGACTCAACCTGCTATCGATCTCAGGTTCCCGGAGGGGAATGATATAGCGGCATCAACGCCGCCACCTAGGAACTTATGACATGACGTCACACAAATCCTGCTTAAGCAAAGTTTTCGGTGCTATATATGTACACACACAAAAATCCGACAATAACCGCAGGCAACCAGACGGGTGTTGTGTCCGGGCAACTGCCCGGACCAGACACAACACCCGTCTGGTCGGAGGATCCTCACTTTTCAATGGAGGTTGCGAGACTTTAAACCCTATTCCGCATACCTCCAAAATTACTTTATAGCTGGGTGTTGTAGATTACTTTTTACTCCGAATAAATATGTATAACGATTCTTGTGTCGATCTATCAAGGGAACGATACCGCGAGAAAAAGCTCGTATTTTAGCTTAAACTGTGAAAATTTTATTTATATTTGATTTTTTGCTTGCATTTTCGAAAAAATGCACTTTATATTATTACCTATGTTTCAAGCTTTTAATTGGTGGATTTAGGGCCCAACACAAAACTGCAGTGCAACGTCGACGTCGCATCATTAAAATCTTTGTTGCTTGTTGTTGCGTTACTGTTTTCTGCGTTGCGAATTCGCAGTTTTATGTTTGAGCCCATATGATTACTTGTAGCTTTTTACACCAGGGGACGGCAATAATCTTTAACCGCAATAATAGCAACAATAACAACACATGTTATTCTTGTGGCATTAAAACTAAAAGCACTTGGATTAGCTGGGCAATTCAAACAGCTAAGCGAACTTTCTACTTACTTTTAGTAACAAGTACCTAACATTCAGAACATAGATACTTTCTTTACTATATTTACCATTTTATCAGCACATACCGTCCCACTGCTGGAAAAATTACTCTCTTTGTACTACTCGTTGCACGTTTCGCTATCATCGCCTAAGCAGCGTCGCTTTTTTTGTTATTCAGATGACAATACTAGTAGAAATTGACAATTAAATCGCAAAGTACTTAGATCTGGTTTTTTATGTATGTTGTATGAGCCACTTAGGGTACTGTTATCCAAATTTATAACTTCGGAAAACGTGTGCTCGATGCGCACCACGCTAAAAATTGCGGAATTTTGTGAACTTATTTCACTTTTACTCTAAAAAAGCGTTTTTGACTAATAATTTCAATATTTTTATACAGTTCATTAAATTTGCAACAATTTAACTACAATCGCAGCTACGATTTCAGTTGGCGAGAAATTTCTGAAACAGAACTAAAATATTTAATCATTGTCGTGTTGACAATTGTCCTTTCTTGTAATCGGTGAATGTTTCTCATGTTTGTTTTAATTGATTTGTGTAATTGTGGTAATATTGGTGACCCATCGTGTTCTAATTGAACAGATCTGTATCAGAACAGAACATCATTGAACAGAACAAATCCGCAGGTCTGCAAGATAATTTATTAAGTGTACATGAGATGTTTAGCAGCACTCGAAGCCGGACAAATTTTAGCCGATCTGAACGATTGTTATAATACAACTGCTGAAATTACAGATAAAATGTTATTTTATATATTTAATCAGATTTAATATGTGTATGTCAACGTGTAATAGTATAGTACTAGTATAAACCCTTTATGGCAGTGACTGTGGCTGAACAAGCGTTCCATTCAGAGCATTTTTGTTAATAACTGGAAAAAATCATGTCAACATGTAATGAAAATAGAAAGCAATAAGGAGTGGAATTCCCTGCCGGGGTCTTTGTTCCCTGATAGCTACAACCTTGGGGTCTTTAAGTCAAGAGTGAATAGGTTACTTCTAGGCAAGCGTGCTTCATCGTAGACCATATCATAGCTTACAATCAGGCTAGATAGTGGTCCAAACGCTAGACTATCGAAATAAAATAAATAAAAAAATATTATTATTGAAGGGGACAAACTCTGTATAGTATATTGAAAAAATAATAATCATAAACCTACAAGATGAAAGCAGCAGTAGTTACATATCAAAAGATAGCCAGCAGAATGTAGGTGAAGGCTCACACCAAGACATGGATGAAGACTTTTCGGGCGTGTAATACTCAGACGAAAACCTTTTAGATTCTGATTAAAAATACATTGTTTTGTTAAAATACTTGAGAAGAATCATTACTTTTTATATCCAATCTCAACCAATATTTCCGATTCAAAAGTGTTTCTGTGTTTGTTTGTTTGTAACTCTTCACAACTTAATTGCTAAAACGATTTAATTGTTATTGGCGATTCTTCGCCAATGTCAATTAAATCGGTTAAAATCCACATATATTGAGAATACTTATGTACCGACAATCACCTACCTTCACTTAAAATAATACGCGGGAAAAAGTAATTAGAACTCTGTAGGGTTCGCAATAGATAGTGAATAATTATTTAATAATAGTGCAGTTATAGATTTTAGGCGGCTATGCTCGGCGTTTCCTTGCGTGATCGAATCAGAAAGGTAGGGATCCGGAATAGAACCAGGGTTACTGACATAGCCCGAAGAATTGCTAAACTTAAGTGGCAGTGGGCAGGGCACATTGCTCGCAGAAAGGATTGCCGATGGGGCAGAAAAGTTCTGGAGTGGCCACTGCAAACCGGAACACATTGCGTTGGATGGCCTTCCAAAGCCCCCAGGTAGACCGATGACCTGTTGAAGGTTACGGGGATCTGCTGGATGCGGATCGCACGGGACTGGTCAATGTGGTGACGCCTGGAGGACGCCTATGTCCAGCAGTAGACGTCTTTCGGCTGATATGATGATGAGTGCAATTAATAGTGCATCTCGTTACTATAAGTACAGTACTTCATAAAACTTGCAGAAAACACAAGTATCAAAACCGTTATTGTCGTACTATATAAGGATACAACATCCACGATAGTAACCCCACCTTTCACGACTTTTTGGCCAAGCTGTACCTACCCTATTGAGCTGCGATTGTGTCCAAAATATTTGCAGTTTTTCGCGTAGTGCGCAGCAAGCACGAGTTTTTCGAAGTAGCAAATTTGGATTCACACTACCCTAACTGTCCAAACAACATACCAATAAACCAACTCATGCTTTGCGATTTTAGCCTTTTTTTACACAGAAACACGTTATTGTGTTTGGTATGCTGTCTGTAAGTTTAACTCCCAAAATATACTCTTAGGTCCACTTGCGCCAAAAACTCTAGAGTAAGTTGCTAGTATGGCGTTAAATAACAGAAATTATATCAAACATAATTTGCCTTGTAAGCTATTAATTCAGAGTTAGTAAGTTAACCGAGGGTGGTGAAAGCGGACCTTAAAGGCTATGTGGCAAGTATTATTTATACAGTAAATAACAGACCTGAAACAGTGTAACAAAAATAAAACAAAAATGATATCCAACATCAACACACAAAAGTTACCCCGAACGATCGCTTTAACCTACTCACTTAACCAACTAAATTGTTAATAAATTCTCAAACTAAAACGCCAACCAACAACGTTTTAAAACGGAATTATTATTGGTGTTGCTGCAAAAATGGCTGTTTTCGTTGTTCGAGTACGTTCCTTGGGAAATTGAAGCGAACAAAGCAGTAGTTTGGCGCTGCTTTAAGGAAGAAGGGAACATCTCAAAAAAAAACAAAAAAGAGATAAATAAATAAAATTATTATGAAATTTTGAAAATGTCAAACACCTAGCTTAAAAATAATGGGTCGTTCTTTAAGGTTAAGACGACGACAGTCACCAACGACCTTGAGGGAACAAAACGCGCACTCGTTTCACACCCGCGCGACCCAAAATTCAGTAGTTTTTTGTATTTTCCTTATTATTCAATGACTTAAAAAAAAGCATCAGATCAAAATGTAAATTAAATTGTCTTTGAGATAGTGTCAATTACATTAAAATACGGCCGGCGGTTTTGGTAATATTATCGTTTTAAGTCCGTGTTAGACATAACTTTACAAATTAATTACACTATGTAATACGAATAAAACTTAAAATTTTCTTATATCAAGTTATTAAGAAAATGGTTTTATATACATATTGTTGAATACAGGCCTCGGATCACAAACCAAGAGGCAAACACTAGGGCCCATGAGCAATGCTGCGACTCTTGGATCCTACAAGGTATATACCCGTGAAACCGCGATACGCGGCAGCGGTAACTAGGGGTTTGTTTTTTGGGATACCGATTCCCGTTTGGGTGGAAAGTGATACAAGCATACACAACTTACAGCTACAACTCCCATTTGTCCCCATGGTGGTCTCCTGGTCTCGTTCAATCCCTTGTCCGGTCGGGGGTTATAGGGGAAAAATATATATAATATAAGGTATAACCGACGTGGTCTGCATCGAGATTCCTGGCATACACATAGACACTTTTCCGACAAAAATACTTCGCCACGCGTGAAATACATACACAAATAAATGCACGGGCCACTCGCGAATCGTGAACGATTGGTTTTTTATGTAACAATTTCAACAAAATCAAATCAAAACCAACGTTTTTACGTCTCGCGATAGCAATGACATTTCTACCAGTGTTGCCAACTGCAACCCAACCAAAAACTGTCAATGTCGATGACAGCGAGCTGTGACAGTGTTGCATCAATATAACAAAAACAAAGACGAAACCTTTATTGGTTTCTAACACATATATTTTTTCAAAAAATTACGACTAGCCGTTTAGACGTGATTCTCATTTTCAAATCAGCTACTCAGGGTTATCTGCGCCTTTAGCAATGGTTGCCGGGCTTGGTTCATGGATGCATTAGGCACATAACGAGAATCATTTGTGCTTTGGAAAACACTTAAAACCATTGGTCCCAGCGCTGTCATTTGTGCTTATTTGACAGTCGCTACAGGTCAGAGGTCAGAAAATCTGACCCGAGCCTTGCCAAGCGGTAATGTGTTACCCAGTTACTGGGTTGTGGAGGTCACGCAGTAGAGTTAGTCGCTCCATGTAAAATAGATACTGGCCCTTAGTTGGATTGGATCCGGTTAGACCAAAGCCGACCTCGACATGGCTGGGAAAAGTCTTGTGAGATTGATCTGAAATGTTGAACATTTGTTTGGCGAAACTAGACTTTTCACTAGTTAAAGAGTAAACTTGAACATGAATATAACTAGAGCCTTATTTTTCTGATGCCGAATAATAATATCATTATCTCATTTTAGTTAAAAAGGCAGATGCGCCTATTTTACTTAGGACGGCAGTTTGAGAGCAACAACTACATTCTAGCTACAGAAATGCAATGACACTGTTTCCAGCTTATTGCCGTTCCGTTGGTACTGGTGACTGCATAGTGTGGCCAACGTTTTGCAAGCGCGCAGTTATGAGCGAGAATGAACTTTTATGAGCGGTACTGTGATTTATTTTTGGTACTTATGTTGTTTTGTGTTTAGCCCAACTGTTTGTAGTAGGGGTTAAAGATTAAGTTTTACTTTATTTCAAAAACTGCACATACATTTACTACAGTACGCCACCTGCTACAATCCTTACATAATCCTCTAGCTTCGTTCACATTCGTACATGCACGCTAGTTAAGAATATTTTTGGATATAGCGCATTCATCGGTTTATCCCCTCTGCTTATGAGAACCCAGACGAAAGGTTATTTCATATTCCGTTCAAGTAAAGGCCGCTGCATACGTAAAGTGTTTTAATTCTGGACGGAACGGGACGATAATTTTTGGAAATATTGATCATACTAAGAGCATAACGAGAGCATGGACGGGACGGCAATTTGGCGTTTTGTATGAAAGGCCACGTCGTAGTCGTCGCGTGCCGTCCGGTATTAAAACACGTTACGTATGCAGCGGCCTTAAAACAACACTGTTCCTTCAGCTGTCGAAAATAATATACATAATATATATATATCGGAGGAAGGTAAATGATTAATAGTTGGGAACGAACAAATATCGCTTGTAAACTTATTAATTCAGTTTTGTTTAATTGGCAACATTTAGCTTCTGATTCAAATTTCAATTAGATTTTATTCGGTTGTTAACACTTAGTTTTCTCCAGTGTCCAATGCTAGGGAAGGATTTGAATCCTAGAGCAAAGTGACACGTGACAGTGACAGACAATTTTGGAGGGAATCGCGAAGGCGCGCGGCAGCGCGGGTTGGACTGGTGTGGAAACTTAAAAAGAATTGGAGATCGTATCGCGATTAAGTGTGATGAGTGGCATTATTGGTGCCGGTGGAGTTACGTCTAAAAGTCAACATGGCGCGTCAACTTGCTACTAGAATTGGACAATGGAATATCTCTAAAACGGCATAAGTTACCTGCCTCGTGCATGCATAACCCACGATAAGCCCACAAGTACGAGGGTATATGGAAGGAAGCCCTCGTGTTTCCGACATCGGAAGTGTGTACCAATGCACGCACGGGGCGATGCTGGATCAAATGAGACGAGTAATGGCTGGCGCGCTCACTTTGGTGCGCAACAAAATGGCATGGAAGTACCTACCTAATGGAGACGTTTTGCAACTCGCCGGCTACTAGAGACAGGAATATCATGTTGCCCGAATTCAACCGAATAGTGTGGCCTATCCTAGACAACATGCGAAGTCGGGTTGCAGATAATGTAAATGATGACATGGATGCCCAATCCTGACTAGATACCTACTGGGCAAACGCAACTGTGGTGTACAGATGTGCAGGGAAGTATAAACTTGAGTATTCTGACAATAATTAGTACCTATCTAATACCTTGTAAAGTTTAGCCACAATACCTATTGTTTTTCTTGGTATAAAGTGGCTAAAATTTAAAATAAATTTCTATTTTCGTTATGATGCTAAAAGAAACTTAGCCAGTTTCATACTGTCAGTGGAACTCGCATGAGAATAAGACGACTTGTGTAAGTACAGTGCAAGAGAGCAAACATCCTTAAGCCACAACTTGATTCAACAAAACATTACGCTTGTGTGAAAACTTGCTCATAGACATGAATTTTTCAGGCATTCGTACAATATGCAACAAATAGCATGGACGTCTGAGCCCTTCAACATGGCTGCTGTGGATACCACAAGACCTTTTGTGACCAGCTGTGTGTGGTGATACAAGTGCGGAGCTCAGGTTCCATTTCAAAAGGCAACACAACCCGCAGCCTACAGCGCTATGAAAGAGGAAATTTAGTGGTGTTATACATGCCACTGCGGTGATAAATCCATTTATTATTTTCTGGTAGCATCTAGGAGTCTGGACTTGTGCATGTGAGCATGGTCGGCACTGCTGCCTGACCCATCCGGGAGTACAGGCTTAAGGTATGTTACTTTGATTGATCTGCATTCAACAATCTGTGCAGCTGTGCATTTTTGTGGCAGCCGAAGTATGTATTAGGTTTGGATTTACCTAAGTTTTACAATTAATTCTTGCATTCATTGCAATTTATAACTATTGCATTATTTTGTTTCATGGAAATGTGTCATGTAAGTTACATAAAAAGAGTAAAAGAAATATTCAAACAGCGCTATTTTATGGTGTTGATACTGTATGTTTCTTTCAATAATCATCGAAATTAGATTCGGGACCCCATTAGCCGTACTATGCTGCTTGAAATAACTTATTGAATAGGTGCATGAATTTTTTTATGATCAATTAAAAAATGAACAATTCATTTTTACATAGACAGAATAAGAAGTCAGTCCATGTCACACCATCTATTGATATCCTTGCTTTGTTCGAGCTTTGAAATATTTTGTTTCATCAAGTATTTAATCTTTTTTATTAAGCAACAAAACGATTTTCGCAATTTTATGTTTCTAATGTACTCGGAGCATTGGAACGTGGGGATGAAACGCAAAAAAAAAATGAGATTTCATTACATTATTATGTTGTTAGAACAATAATACACGGTTTTGTGACCACTAGTGCTGTCACAAGCATAAACACAGATAATAAATAGGTTGTTAGTTTACTGACAATCGAGAAGTAAAGATATTAGCAATCCGTTTTTTTTATATGTTTGAACACTAGGAATTTTAGCCATGCATTTTTTATTAATAGGTGTCACTTCAGATTTCCCGTAAATATTACTACCACTGAGTTTGTTGTTGATTTGATCTCCAAGGGAATTTGTGAATATGCTATTCCTTGGAAACAACATACTTTCTAACTGTTCGCGTTGGTATTTTCAATACAAGTTTGAATCCAGTTACGGAACGCAAAAAGAAAAATCGTAATAATAATCGATCTTTAGCATCTTTGACCGATTGGGGTTGTTTTTACAACTAAATTAAAGTATCAGGTATAAGAGAACAACATTTATTTCGTTTACGTTGAATTCACTTGTTTGTGATATACATTCAATTATTTTTAAATGATATTTTGATTCATATCAAAACAGAAAAATCTTATCACGATTTTCTAGGGTGAAATATTGATTCGCTGGATCGATTCAGTACTTGATATCGATTGAAAAAAAACGTTTATTTATTTTTTTTTGTCCTTAAATCGATTCGTCGATTAATCGATAACAGAACGTCATCCCTTGCTCATCTCTTTAAGACATAAAGACAGTGACAAGTTAGTGTCAACATTCGAAAAAGTTTGATGATACAAAACAAATAACTTTGATATGATTTTTAACTTAAAAGTTACTAGATAAAGACTAGATTATTAATAAATCGTTACAAAGTGTGAGTCACTGTGAGGATTAGACTTTTAACTTTCGCATTGTTGCAAAGACATGCAATAACTTTCAGTTAAGAGCTATGTAATCAAGATTATTTTCAAACCGGTGTTAAAGTTTAGTGAAGTAGTTTGTTGTTCGACTCGATATGCAATCATACAACGTGCAAACATCACGAGGATTAACGTTACTATAGCCTAGACAGTTGGCGTTTAGTTTTGTTGCTACCAATGGTTGAATTCAGGTAAAGTTAATGTCTGTAGTTGTTATATATCGCATTGTAGAGAACTAACCAACTGATAACATGTCATTCTAATGATACCTACAAATAAAAATGATTTAAATTGACTATGGTGAATGACAAGTGCAACTAGACATTTAGATGGTGTCGAGAAGACGTGTTCAGGTATTATGAGATGCTCGAGAGCCAATAACTGTTCCAAGTCGTGGCTGAGGATGAGATAGATGTTCAATTGGCGACATTTTAATTCACATAGAACGGTTTCTCAGTTTCGTGGCTCAGAGAGATGACGGAGTCAAGAGTTTATTCGGCGTTTAAGTTGTGCATTCTGTGTAGCAAATGTATTTGCTAAGTTATTGTGAATTGCAGACCGCGGATGAGATACTTGGGTTCTATTTGATATACTTGGTACATGGGTTTTTGTTTTTTTTGGAGGAAACTAAGAATGGTTTCCTTGTTCTGTGTTGTTCAACGATGCTTGGCCTCGGTAATCTTGAACATTGTTCAAAAATTTTAATAATTGTAACATCTCTTTAAAATAAAGGTATTTGTGAATTGTGTGGTGTCATGTAGGAAGTCTAGTACCTACCTAACTTGAATAATAAGTTTGGAATTTAAAGTATACTGTCAGTAATGGCTGTGCTAACTTGTTGAATAGTTGAATAGTCTGTGCTGGTCATTGTGAACATACCTAACGTTATTTTGTGTTATTTCATTCAAGTTGGATAAGATAATGTTAACACAGATGTAAAGTCGGTGATGTGCGGTGCATGATTTAATTTTTAGTTTGCAAAAATTGGTAATGTTTGGTGTTTGTAGTTATTATACCTATCGTACTGAGAGTTGGGTATGAAATCATGAACATAGAATAGAGTTCTTGAGTATGCTTTTGGCTGTGTATGAAATCCTGAATGTGAAGTTGCCGTTGTATTCAGAATAAAGATTGATACTGAGAGTAAAGATTGAAATAACAAATTTCATTTTGGTTTAAAGGTGCTGTTTGGAAGTGAATTGGAATTCTGAATGGTGGCAATTATGTGTTGAATTAAAGGCTTTGTTTGGTTCATGATGAGTTAGAGAAAATCTGAAAGATCAAGTACCCATTGACGTAACTGAATTTACTATGGTGAAGACTGATTCAAATCAATCTAGCAATGGTGAGGTCGTGTGCATGGTCAAAGGACTGACTGTGCGGTGAAGAGTAGTCACTGCGGTGACTACTGTAGCCTAAGATGGGCTGGTGAGTGGTCAGAGATGACTGCTGTAGCCTTAGATGGGCTGGTGAGTGGTCAGAGATGACTGCTGTAGCCTTAGATGGGCTGGTGAGTGGTCAGAGATTACTGCTGTAGCCTAAGATAGGCTGGTGAGTGGTCAGAGATGACTGCTGTAGCCTAAAGTGGGCTGGTGAGTGGTCAAAAGATGACTGCTGTAACCGAGATGGGTTACGAGGCCTGGTCAGGATGACTATGGTTGCAGGATGGTCACAGGGTTGACCATCAGGAGGCACAGCAATTGCTGTGGGACCAAGAAACATTGCTGGATATGTATGGGGGGGAGCCTAGTCCCTCTGGGGCTTCGGTGACCTGTTGTTTAGTGTATGTGGCATGGGTATGTGGCAGTCTTGTTGCTTCGAGAGGACCGGTTGTCTGGGGGAGCCTGGTCCCTCTGGGGCTTTGGTGACCTGTTGTCTGGGGGGAGCCTAGTCTCTCTGGGGCTTTGGTAACCTGTTGTGTGTCTGGGGGAGCCTGGTCCCTCTGGGGCCTCGGTGACCCGTTGTTTGGTGTATGTGGCATGGTATGTTGTGTTGGGTGTTTGAGTGGTTTCTGGCACACTTAGTGCTTCGAGACCGATTTGACGTCTGTTGGGAACCTGGTACCTCTGGTGCTTCGGTAACCGTTTAGAATGTGTGAGTGTTAATATGGTTGTCTAAACGGTGAGGTGTCTGTTTCGAGAGTACGACGATGGTTGTGTACGGTGTACGGTGTGGAGACCTAGATTTACATGGAGAAAACAAATGAACATGTTTCGAGAGTACGACGATGTTTGTGTACGGTGTGGAGACCTAGATTTACATGGAGAAAACAAATGAACAGTGTGAAAGTTTTCATGAGAGTTGAGTTTGAGAATTATGATTTCATGAGTAAAGAAGTTCTTGATTTTAGTTGTCGGCTGGTAATATAAGGTGTTGATTGAAGGTTTTACGTGGAAGATGTCACGACCACGTAATTTTTTTTTTATTTGGTCAGGAGCGGCCGAACTTAACCTATTAGGTACTTAATATTTTTTTTTTGTTCTCTTGGTTCTTGGTTTTTGTTTTTTTATCACAATTGAGTAACGATGTTGTTCATCGCTCTACATCAAACGTGGGACCGTTTGAATGTCAAGATGGCCGTATCGGAGGAAGGTAAATGATTAATAGTTGGGAACGAACAAATATCGCTTGTAAACTTATTAATTCAGTTTTGTTTAATTGGCAACATTTAGCTTCTGATTCAAATTTCAATTAGATTTTATTCGGTTGGTAACACTTAGTTTTCTCCAGTGTCCAATGCTAGGGAAGGATTTGAATCCTAGAGCAAAGTGACACGTGACAGTGACAGACAATTTTGGAGGGAATCGCGAAGGCGCGCGGCAGCGCGGGTTGGACTGGTGTGGAAACTTAAAATGAATTGGAGATCGTATCGCGATTAAGTGTGATGAGTGGCATTATTGGTGCCGGTCGAGTTACGTCTAAAAGTCAACATGGCGCGTCAACTTGCTACTAGAATTGGACAATGGAATATCTCTAAAACGGCATAAGTTACCTGCCTCGTGCATGCATAACCCACGATAAGCCCACAAGTACGAGGGTATATGGAAGGAAGCCCTCGTGTTTCCGACATATAGATTATATATTATACAACCTACTAAAAAAAAAAAAAAACCTCTTAAATAAACTATCCTTTAAGGATTACTTTTCACTAGTCGATCATTTTTCCACCATACAGGGATAGATTAGTAGTTCAACAATGCAAATAATTTTATTTTGATATAGGTATACATTTAGTAATTTTTTCATGATATTCATACTACCAAAGATCTGTTTATAAAGTTTCGCGCGCTCGTTTTCGTCCTCAATGATCATCCATTTCGCTACAAATTTGCAAAAGTGCTAATTCATACGCGAACTAGCTTAGCTGTTTTCAGATGAGATAGCATGCATTTTAATTTACTGCACAAAATAATTCGTGCCGTCGACTAGGGCCACCTTAAAGACTAATTAAATGGATCCAATCCCTTCCAAATTGTTATTACATATTTCATTTAACCGGAACCATTTAAAGTTGTCTTTGTGTGCAATAATAAATACATTATTGCATAAAAACACAACTAATTATAAAACTAGCATAACCAGCCTCTTATGTTCTCTCTGCTGAGACACAGGCCTCCCCTATGTGAGAGGGCCGTAATTCACCACGCAGGCACAGTGCGGATTCGACATCAACGAATCCGCACTGTGCCCGCGTGGTGAATTACATACGTTTGAATTTTTGGTTCTAGGACTTACGGTTTCCTCACGATTATCCTTGATACTTATGATATTAATGAAATTACAAAAGAATTATTCAAGTTGTCTACAGCGTAAAATACAAGAAAACTGCTTTTGAATGTATATATTATTATAAGTGTACGAAAACAAAAAACTTCAAAATAGCGAACTCTGCATTAACTAACAAAATAACATAACTAAACAAACTAATGAAAACTAACTTCTAAAATCAAATCAGAAACTGCAATGAAATCGAAACAAAATATCAACGCCGTCAACAGCAATAATTGAAAGTTACTCTATAAACATTAGCTCACTATTAATGTAACAAGTCTTTCCCGCGGCTTCACTTCCGTGCCTTATCTCTCAGGAACTGGGCATGATTCCCGGTTTTTTTATATGAGGCGACTCGCAGTTTAAACCAAGTCATTGGCTACTGCTTAACCGAACTTGCCCGTGGAGACTAAACTAAGCCTCCAGCCAGGACATCAAAATCTAAATCTTAGCGATCACGCTGGGAGCTACCGCAGCGTGATCGCTAAGATTTAGATTTTGATGACGGTCGATCGGTCGGTTGATGATGGTCGATCCTCGGCTCAGGGCGTCGCTGCGAGGACAACTATGGCTGTATTTTGATTCAATGATTCTACCATCCGTTTGAAAAATACCTACGAGGAGAAGAGCGGACAAGAAACTCCTTTTAAAACTATTAATTTAACTACAGCTCAGCTATTCGCGTGCTGGCTTATAATTGGACGGGGAAAACGCGGCGAGCCTCAGTGGTCAGGACAGAACGAATGCGGTCTGCGTTTACTTAGTGTACTGGTTTCCTTACTGCTCTCTTGGAGCAGGGTAGAGATGTCATCGGTGGTAGTGAGAGTGATTCTCGGTCAGTGAATTTGGAAGATTCGGGTTTGTAGCGGGTGACCGCTTGGATTAGAGGGTTACTGTGTTTGTGGGGCGAGCGTAGAGCTCGCAGAGCGACGTCCTTCCATAGCGAGCGCAGGCAGTGAGTGTAATCTGTTGATTCCCGGATTAAAAGAAGCCTCTTATATATCAGTTTTCGCAACATTCGCAGAATTTTTGCAACCTTAACCAGGTCTTCGGTCCACCTAGTGGGAAGCTTATATAGTATAGTAGTGTTAGTCTGGCTGCATCGTCCTCACGTATAAGAATTAATGTATATTTGTAAATGTTGTTAAACCCTTTTGTTTAAAAGAGTAAGTGTGAAGTTTCTTATCTGTTCTTCTCCATAACAAGCTTTTTTGCCGAATGAACGGTAGAATCAATAATTATTACTAACAAATTAAAAAAAATGTCGTTCAAAAGTGCCACTTATTGGCCAAATTGAAATAAAAAAAAAAACAATTTTGGCTTTGACGTAAAACGCAGCTTCTTCCAGTTCCCGGTCGCCACTCCAGAACTTTTTACTAATTCTGTAAAAGCCTGAACTGCGGTTAATTATAATTTTCCACAGTTAAACTAAAGAAATCTTATTTTTACCAAGTCTTACTGGTAAAATTTTGAGATAAAAGAACAAACAGCACTTCCAGGGATTATATATGTATTTTTTTGGCTTCACGAGGTTTTGAATTTAGCCAGTGTCATGTTTATTTCCTTTAATTTTATACAGTAATACAACCCCATTGCACAAAAACTTTGTTTTGCCTAAGGAAGCGGATTAAACACATTTCAATATTTTTTCAATATAGTTGTTAAACATGGCGCACTTTCAGAGGCTATAGTTATGATTCGAAAATCAAATCTTTTGCATAGGCATCTTTCTGTTACGCGGTCGTGACTTTTGTTTACGCGCTCGATCATTAGTTTTGTAGTTTAGTTTTAAATTTACAAGTCAATTTAAAAAAGTTTAGTAGCAAGGAGTTTTCATACATAGAATAAAATGGGATAGATTTTATACGAGGAAAAAGAATGAGTCCGTACGTCTTAGCATTGAATTCTCAAAAGTCTTTTAGATGGTTGTTTAATATATTTAATTATCAGTTTTAATTTAATTATTTTCACATCAACATGTGTCAAAAATCGTATAGGCTGTATAGGCTGTTTTCGTTGTAAAAAAATTATGTCCAGTTGCAAAAACGCGCCATTTTCTGAAAATTTTAATTTCACGTGTGATAAATTGATTATTTTTTTATTATGAGTTCAAGTACAAGTGATGAAATAGAAATAACTTTGCCAGATATTTTATCTGAGGCAAAAACTGCGCAGGATGAAATTTTGCTACAAAAATCTCGAGAAAGATATATGGCGACTTACGATAATTTTATTTTATGGACAAAACAAATTTATTTCTTTGATTTGTTTTTACTATTGCCCACAACTGTATTGAAAAACGTCGTGTGATACACGGGTGTGTAGGTTATTACTAACTCGTGTCATTAAGGTTGAACTAGTCGACGGCACGAACTATTTTGTGCACGGGGTTAAAATGCATGCTATCTTATCCGACAACACGTTAGAAAGAAATAGATGCTGTGATGAAGAGTAAGAAGCTAGTTCGTGTACGAATTAGCACTTTTGCAGGTTTGTAGCGAAATGGATAATGATTTAGGACGAAAACGAGCGCGCGATTTTTTATAAACATACCTTTGGGAGTCTAGATATCATGAAAGAACTACTAAATGTATATTTTCAAAATAAAATTATTTGTATTGTTGAATTACTTATCTATCCCTGTATGGAGGCCGTTTTGCAATTTTCCTTCTTCTTATGGTATTTATCTCCGCCCAAAGATGCGTTAAAATTAGTGTTGAAATATGGAACTTTCGACGCTCATAACATTCAAATATATAATTTTTTTACATTTTTGTTTCCATACAGGACTAGATAATGATGAGACAAATTGATATAATTTTTTATTTTGAACGTACATCGTCAAACAGTGGAGTAATATCTAGACTACGTTTGTGTGGAAGAATTTTCAGCTAGTGTGACCTTAAAAACCCTCGCCTTCGGCTCGGGCTTATTAATGACAGCTCGTTTGCAATAACCTACTTTCCACCCTTGTATCACAATGTACTATTTTGGCATATACTGCAGCAAATATATCGAGTCGGTCTTATAGCCAAGCTTTGCTGAGGTATCATTACTAAAATAACATTCTCAGCTCCACTTTACCAAGATAGCACCTGTATCAATGATTCCGAATTTTCTCCAGTTGCATAAACACGTGACTACACCATCACAATGTTCACTAGGAATTAATTTGCGAAAAATTAAAACAGCTACTGAACTTTACTCGAAAAAAGCCCGCCAAAAATCCCTTCTATAGATTGCCTACTACAAACATTTAGGTACAAACAGACAAACATTGAAAATCTTGATAATATTACTTTAGATAACGTCAATACCCGCATAACTCGATACGCCACCTGATTAATTATTACAATTAATATTCTAGTAACACTTGGGTGTATAATTTAGTGATTCCTAGGGGAAATAGTAAAGACAGCAATGCGGCAGACGGAGGTACAATATGCAGGGGTATTTGCATACGCACAGCGAAGCAGCCGTTATGGTTATATGTAATATGATTGAAGCAAGACGTATTGTATTGCTTGGCTTACTGTATGTTGTTAGTTGTTACGGTAAGCTGGTCAAAAACTGGGCCATAACGTTAACATTATGGCCCAGTTTTTGATCGGTACTTTACTAAATCAATGGTTAAAACAATGGTTTAAAATTTTAATAAAACACGTTGATTCGTCAGTTGTTAGAATAATTCTTCAATTTATTTGACCATTTGAGAGGAAAACAACTGAAGAAAAATGGTGTTTACCGAAATTTACAGCCATTGGTAAGCATATTTAACTATTGTTGTGTTAGCTACGGACAAAAAAAACTGGGTCTTAGTATAAACACACATGTTTCTTGCAGGATTAGGCAGTGGTATACTACTCGGCAAGGCAAAGCGCAAAGAGTATGAAGAATTGACCAATCACATGCGAGATGAAAGACACGAAGTGGATTTCCGTCTATGTGATTGCCCTTTGCCTTGCTGAATTCACTTACACAATTAGGCTGCTGTAGTTACACCCACATTTCGTCAAAAATGTTTAAGTTCCATGTAATAAATAGGTGTTTGCAACAACGAGACAGGAATCCAGAATACGGATTTAAAAACAATATCAATTAACTTCTTGGTCCTACTTGAATCCTTACCAGTTTCGTGTATTTGATAACTTGGTAACGACAAAAACTCTCTTATAGCTTTATCTACGAAATAAATTAGCAATGGAAGCCATCCGGTACGGTAATTTAGCAAAGTGATTTTCAATGACGAATTCTGAGATATTTTCAAATAGGTTCTTGCCCATATTATACGTGGTGCTTAATTATTGCGAAGGAGAGCGCGTATCATGTGCACTCTAGTTGACTGGTTTGGAGTCTTTTAAATTCCCTGTTTTTAGGTGCTAAAATGTTAATCTCAGGGCATACATGCAGCTTTCTTACGACGCAACATATAATAGGGTATATAGTTTGTCCGTCAGGTACATTAGTAAAAAATATTGGACACGTATTTTTTCTTTTGACTCATAAACGTAAAGTGACGACGATATAATACGTTGAATTATCTTGTGACGTCACGCCGTTAGTACACTTAATACTGCCTTAGTGACGTCACAAGGCCCCACGTCTGAACTTTGATGGGCGTAATTTTTTTCAAATTGTATTGATTTGGCAAAGAAAAAAATACGTGTCCAATATTATTTGATAATCTCACTGACGGACTAAATAGAATTATTATTTTTCTACCCAAGAAACATCTCTTCGAAGCAAAATTAACACAAGTGTTCACGAATTATTTAGATAAGCGTATCTAATAATTGTCGCAATTAGTATTCTCTAGAAGCCTGCGTCTATACAGATACTGGCAGTGTCCACAGCTCCATTACGTGAGCTAATTTGCTTATCCTAAAACTACGCTGGGCAAATTAATGATCTAATTTATCAAATGTAATTCAAACAAAAATTACGGAAGATATAGCTTATAACAGGGGTCACCAAATGGTGGACCGCGGTCCGGATCCGGTACGTCGACCTATTTTGTGTGGACCTTAAGTAAACAGTCATCATTATCATGATCAGCATTTTATGTTGCCTACTGCTGGGACACAGGCCTCCTCTCTGTGAGAGAGGGAATGGGCCGTAATCCACCATGCAGGCCCAGTGCGGGTTGGTGGATGTCACATGTCTTCGATTTTTGGTTCAAGGACATGCAGATTTCCTCACGATGTTTTCCTTCAATATTAAATAATAAACAAAAAGTAAAGAGCTTGCGTGGGTTCAAACCCACGACCTACAACTTGTAAGTCGCGGCCGTTACCACTGGGCCACCACTGCTCTGTAAGTAAACAGTAGTTACTGGAGTACGAAAATTGAGAATGCAAGCGATGGCCCTTCTCTCGATGACTTCAAGAGGAAAATTAAGGATCATTTTCTTTCAACGCAATAAATAATATTAGTAGAGAGATATATATATTTGTATTTATGAACGTAGTTCTATTATTTATGTATTATTATTATTTATTTAATTAGTAGTAGTACTATAAAATTGTACACTGGATAACTGGTTTGTTAATAAATCACGTCTAGATAGATTTGTAATACGGGTAGACTATGACCTGGATAGGACATTTTATATGATAGCTGCCACCCGCCACTCCACCCGAGTGGATAAAAATAAATTAAATTATAATCAAAATCTGTTTAATAGTTTTTGCGTAAAAGAATAACAAACGTCCATCCATCCTTACAAAGTTTCACATTTATAATTATTAGTAGGAAGGATTTCACTTTTCCCTATACCTACGACTAATAATATTTTTCGACCTCTACGCGGACGGAGACGCTGGCAAAAGCAAGTTCTAAATATGTTATATAATTAACAATATATTTGTCCCAGCTACATTGGCTGCATTCTCAGCAGTTTTTTGAAGTCGTGCAGCAATGTATACAGCAGTCAAAAGGGAGTTGAATGGCCGCTACGCTCCGCTACGTGCGTCCCATGTAGAAAATATATGTAAATGATTAGGTTTAAATGTAGAATGTCTTATTTAACATCGTTTTAGCCAAATAAATAAGTACATAATTTCAGCCGAAAGTTTCAGCAGCATTTCAGTTCACTGCTGGACAAAGGGCTCCCCAACGCGTTGCCACATCGACTGGACTTGTGTTTCTTGCATTCCAGCAGATCTCGTGCCTTTCCTGGCCTTCACCAAGTCATCTTTCTGCCTAGTTAAGGACTTTCAAGACAGTGTGTTCCTCGTTTATCGATCTTTCTAACAGTGAAAATTATATCGAAATCCTTGTTGTTTAGAAGAAATAAGCGGAGAAGCAGACAGAAGCAAACAACGACTTAGTTTTATAGTATTTATTTATTTGAACTCCATGTACAATAGTGGTACATACAAATGCAGAGAAACTTAACCCCCTAGAAGTGTATAAAAAACGACATCTATGGGATGGAGGATATACTACGACTTTTACGTGCGCCGCGTGCTCGCCATCTCTTTAATATCAATGAAACTGCTAACATTTCTAGGGGTGAGGTTTCGCGACTGCTGCATTAAATCCGCCTATGTATATAACATAGGCGGACTTAATGCCACAAGGCATTATATACCAAACAACCGACAATCCTAGACAACAACAATCTTCAAATCTCGTCTTCAATCTTCTTCTCATCATCAAGACTCGTAATAATCTTGTAGGCATTGGTCATAGTAACTAAAGTAAATTGTTCTCTGAAAATTCACCACCAAATATTGCTGCTAAAGTTAGTTAGTATAGTTAGTGGTAGTTTCATATAATTAAGGGAACATACTGATGGCGCGACGAAATTTAAATTGCTTCGCACCATCAGTACTTAAGTACAACGTTTATCGCGACAGGCGATATCAGATCTATATAAATACTGATCTATGTAGATCTTTTTAAATACTGTAATGTTATGAATGTGTTCAATAAAGTCGAATTTTTCACTCTTACTGAAGTAAATAGACCGGAGCTGCTAACCGAAAAAACAAGATCTGACTTTCTTAGAAATATAAAACTTAAACATAAATACAGCTTACCAAAATACAATAATGTGTACGGGATGAGGGTTGCAGAATACTTGGTACCTCTTTTTCTTAATAAGCTTCCGGAAGACTTGCAAAATTTGTACAAAAAGGGTTCGAAAGGTTGTAAGTACAAATTAAAACGTTTCCTAACACAGTAAAATTCCCCAAACAATTGATCTTTTGACAAAATTTATCGATGTTTATTATGAAAGTATTTTATATGTAATTTAATCATAAATATATAATATTGTATTTACGCAGCATTGCAATTTGTAATTTAATTTTAAAATAAGCGGCTCGCCATCACACAGTTAAGCCCTGTGAGGTTTTTGTTGTGTGGCTAAAACCAAATGTAAAATAGGTTAAGTATTTTGGAAATAAATAATAAATGAAATGAAATGAATTTTTGAAAAAAAATCCAAGAGCATTTGAATTGCATCGCATTGCATCCATGTGAACGTTCTTTAATTCTGAATTTTGCAGTAAAAATCGCTTATCGGTTTGAAATAATTCGAATCGCGTCGGGAAGGTCACTTACCTTTCATAATGGTGCCGATATCGCCTATTGAAGCAGTTTTAATTGCGTCGCACCATCAGTAAAAGCCCTTACACTGAGTTGGAAACAAGATAATAATTTAATGTCAAAGGTGATGAAGACATTAATAAAGAAGATTAGTGCATATAATATTAATAACATTATTCTAACGTTCAACAGGAGAACATTATGTCTCACACTAAATTAGCTGTAAAACGCTACTGGTGCAGTATTTTGTGCACTAAATTATGATAATATGATGCTGTTACCAGCATTTATTTAGAATAAAATGCGTTGGTCGGTAATTAGATGTTTTAATACGGGGCTATGGACACAGTGTATCCAATAATAATAAATTATGGGTTTGAGATGATGGACAGAAAACGGCCGTGAAAATGACCCATTTAGTTTTAAACGGCTTTATAAATCGCCGTCTCTGATACTCTCATACCTGTATGTCAGTATCTTTCTAAACCTTGAATTATCTTTACAATATGTAATTACTTCAACACAAAAAACTACTTAAACTATATAGAAAATAAAGGTACACTTGGGTGACGAAGTACTCCTCATCATCATTGTCATCCGGGAACGTGCCCAGAAGACTGGCATCATTGCCACGTTGGATGGCAATGCTGATTCTTTGCGCAAAGAACGAGCCAGCCCTCTCTGGTCACGCACAGTGTCGATCAGTCGGCGAGGGGACGTGTCTTTTTAAATTGAAATGAGATATGTCACGGAACACCAAGTATAGCTGAGTTTGACCAGTGATTTTGAAGGCATTTTAGTTTTTCATATTACGTTATGCAAATGTTTAAAAAAGAAGTTTCTTATTTCCTTGAATTTTCCAGGGCAACTTTGTTTTCCCTTCTCTAAGAACCTTACTCAGACTAACAAACATTTTAAAACGACAAAATAGTAGAAATCGGTCGAACCGTTCGCCAATGATGCGCTTAGCAACTAACAACATTTCATTTCTACAGGAGGGTGTGATAACACCTTTCTGTTACACTCTGTAAATTTAGATAACAAGTCATACCTAGGTACATGCAGTGGGTTACACTCTTCTCAAATTGATGATGGTCACCAATTTCATTTAACCTATTGAGAGTCTAATTACAGAGATAATAGAAGAATAGTAGCTAACGCCCACATGGAGTGCGAACGACGCGTCAGGTGTTTGTTAAATAAATTTAAGAATATTAATCAGCATTGTAAATCAACACTAAACATCTACAAATTATGTTATGTACCTTGGTAACGTTATAAATTAATCACTCGGTAACAATGGCTGCCCTAATATCAATATTTACACGATAACTTATGCACTTATATTTTTATATTAATCATGAATATTTATTTATTTCTATATCAACTAATTAGTACCTACACTTGATTTGTTAATATGGGTTACTACGAGGTGTGGGTGTTCATTAACTTTGTAAAAATCTTTAATTTATTTATTCGCTGACATAGAACGCTGCCGCTGGATAATTATAGAAACTTGAAACTTTGCGCAAGAGTTCATATTAGACGTCTTTTGTCAATGAAATTTTGACATTTGAAGAATTTTCTTAAAATTTAATAAAAAAAAAAAAAAAAAAGTTTTTTTTTGTATTGTTTACATTCATAAAATACTACATGAGGTGGTCGAAATTGACACCATTATATAGCCATAGAGAAACATAACAGAACATGCGACTTTGGTGGACAACCTTGGCGGATAATGTGCCTTAAAAGATTCAAACATCTTGGAACAAGTTAGTAATTGAATGAACTCACGTTCCGAAAGGTCTAGGTGGTATATTGAAGTAATTCTGAGATCATTGATCTAAACCTAGGCTTTATGTCCTGTCAAAAATGAGTTACTTTAGGTACATGTGTGCAATAAGCCTTAAAAAAGCTTTAATGTCATTTGACGTCCTGTCATGTATGGCTTATTGAAACTGCTAGACATGACACGACAAGTAAATTCAATCAAAGCTTTTTTAAGGCTTATTGCACACATGTACTTAAAGTAACTCACAGTCAATAGACTTGCATTTTAATGATGAAAAGCATGGCAAGCACAGTTGAATAGAGGTACTGGGTTAGTTTCTTGGGAAATAATAATGATTTGAATGGAAATTGATATTGGGGTTTTCTTCTGGAATTCTTCAGCAGAAGCCTGGAGCTTGGGTTTGTGCCCGGTTAGTGCCAATAAGCCTTTAGATACACGTGACTTAAATGACTGGTGAAATGGGGGTAATCTAATCTATCTATCTATCTAATCTCTGCCTAATCCTTCCGGGAAACAGTCGAGATATAATGTTATGTTGTATTTTTACTTTTATTTGATTGTAACTTGATTTTTTCTTTATTCGATTTGGTTTTAGTTTTAGTTATATTCTTGTTTTAATTGTTTGTGTTAATTTAAATAATTTGGTTTGGGTTTAGTTTGATTTTAATTTATCTGATTTTTAAATTGATTATACCATTAGGCAATGTAGAAACACCTCTAATTTTATGTTTTTTTTTTTGCCTTTTTACCATGGGTGAATCACTAGCCCCCGAAATACAGGCTCAGTCCTAGTTTGGGAGTTAGCATCATCATGTTACGTGTTACCTTTGTGTCAAATAAACATGTTTTTTTTATGTTTAACTAGCTGAACCGGCAAACTTTGTTTTGCCATTTAATCACCAAACATTTATCTACCCTACCTACCCTACCTTACATTACCTACCCTACCCTACGCTACCCGACCCTACACTACCCTACCCTACACTACCTTCCCTACCCTACGCTACACTACCCTACCCTACACTACCCTACCCTATCCTACACTACCCTACACTACCCTACACTACCCTACACTACCCTACACTACCCTACACTACCCTACACTACACTACCATACACTACACTACCCTACCCTACACTACCCTACCCTACACTACCCTACACTACACTACCCTACCCTACCCCACCCTCAGTTACACTACCCTACCCCACCCTCAGTTACACTACCCTACCCTACCCTACCCTACCCTGCACTACCCTACCCTACCCTACACTACCCTACCCTATCTTACCCTACCCTACACTACAAAAAAATATATATATATATATATACGTGAAAACCATCTTTGAACTTCAACGAACATTTAAAAAAAAGAATTGTCCAAATTGGTCCAGGCGTTGTTGAGTTATGCGCTAACCAACACATTTTGCGATTCATTTTTATATTATAGATTATTTTATCAAAGTAAAACTCTGTTCTGAAAGCAGGTCTTTTAAATTGATTTCTATTGTTTGTTAAGTTTATGCTCATTGATAAGAAACATGCGAATTTTTTAGAGCCGGTTTTTTATTCAATAATCGATGATATTCCTGAACAATTTTAACCAAGTCGATATATGACTTCTAAGATACAGGCATTCGCCTAGTTTGGAAGTCAGGGTTCCAACATTTGTATTTCGCCTTTTCGTGTATTTCTTATTTATAAACAATGTTTGTATGGCTTGATTAATGAATAAACTGAAATTGAATTGATTGATTGAATATGTAAAAAAAATAACCAGAATTTTAAAAATACTAATGCAAAAATTTCAACTGAAAGGTCTGGCCACAAATTGAATTTCAGCGATCAACGAGTCCCTAAATACTTTTGATGTGTGATTTGAACCAAAATGTTTGAACTTATAATTGAGTTTACGGTTTGAACCCTAACTATAAAATTTTTATAGTAATTTTGAATTAAGAATTAAAATATGTTAGAATTTTTTGTAAATACATGTAATTTGATAGAAAAACAAGGAAAAAATCATGCTGTGCAGTCGGAGAATACATACGCGCGAGCTGGCTAACCAAAACCAGATGTATCCTCCTCCTGCACAGCATGATTTTTTCCTTGTTTACGACTTTTTAGTTCGCTTTTAAAGCAGTCGGGTATTTTGTTTTTTTTTACTTTTTTTATTTATAACTTTTTAGTTAAGTTTTTTTCGAATTAGATAAATTTAATAAACATATAAGTTTTATATTTTTGAAATCACCTCTTAAAACCCTTGATTTTGATACCCCACACGATGGGTGTGGAAGAAAAAAAATTTGGGCCCCCACAATGTGGCACCCAAAAGCCGCCATTTTTCTATTGTCCAATTTTAATGTAGCCTATGACACTCGCAGGATTAAGACGAATCGATTGACGTATGAATCATCAAAATTGGCCAACGCGTTTGGTCTCTGGAACGCCATATAGGAACAAACATACATACATACATACATACATATATACATACATACATACATAGACTGATAAACACATTACCATCCTTCGGCAGTCGGGTAAAAAGCCGAATTCCAATCAAAATTGTGCTACGAATAGATACTATATTATTAAGTACTTGCCGAAAAACAGCGTAGTGGTTGTATGATTTTGACGGAAAATAAAAGGATTGTAACTATCTCAAATTCATCAGTAAGGAACCAACATCTTGTGATTCTACTGCTGATTAGGTGCTTACTTACCTAATCATACTTTTTCAAAACCGTAACTTTGAAGGATATGTCTTTTTCTATTAGTCTTCATTTCAGTAATAATCTCCTTATTAGCCATGATGATGATGATGGGTTCCTTTATCATCACCATCATTTCAGCCGAAAGCCGTCCACTGCTGGAGGTAGGCCTCCTCCATGCCTCTCCAAGTCTCCACAATGATTGGCCCTGAGCGTCTCGCATCCACTGTATAAAAATCATGACATTGTCACAAATTACGTAAGCGGCAGTATACTTTCTAATTTGTGACGCTGCTTAGAAACTGGAGAATTTTTGAATTTAGAATCTGTCAGTATTGTCAATATTCGTCAATATTCGTCAATATTCGTGATATAGTACTACATATTTCATATCAAAACAGTAATAAACAGTCGCACGTCGTCCCATACAATGCACCTGCAACAGCTTCATAAATTATTCTCACAATCTAGTTACGGTCTGTTCGATAACTAAGTTACATCGCATCTAAGTGTCCCAACTTCGAAGCATGGAACATCCTAACTTTTATATAAACTATACATTAGGCGAGTATAATTATAGAATTACAGTTTTGTGGGATTATAAACCATAATTGTAGCAGACTAAGTTTAGCTTAATAAGTTTGGTTAAAATGTTTTTGAATATATTTTGGTATTCTGGAATTAGCTTAGTTTGGCCAAATAATAATCTGTTGTTTGTTATGTACATAATTAAATTGGCTGTACCTAAAACATATAAATAAATAAATTAAAAATTTGTTTATTTCTTTAAAGTTTCTTTTACAATATTATTAAGGGGCTGGAACTACCCAGTCATCATGTAGTAATGCTTGTACTGGATAGTGCCGCTCCTCCCTAGGATCAATATACATACTTTTTAGATAACTAGATAATTACATTATTTTAAGTAAATTTTACATTCAAGAAACGTCACTTTCAAAAATAATAGAAAAAATAATAAATAAAAGGTTAACAAATTACTTGAACAAATATAACATTCTTTCCGACTCACAATTTGGTTTTAGACAGGGACGGTCAACTCAGGACGCGGTTATAGCGTTAACGTCTGAAATTACAGATAAAGTAGACAAAGGATATAAATGCGTTACGGTGTTTCTAGACTTGAAAAAAGCTTTTGACACCGTGTCCGTTCCCATCCTTGTGCAGAGACTTGAGGCTATAGGGATTAGAGGCAAGGCCCTTTCTCTTTTTGACAGTTATCTCCGGGGTAGGAAACAACAGGTTAGGATAGGCAACTCATATAGCAGTGAGGAGGATGTTGTTTTTGTAGTACCGCAGGGCTCCGTGCTTGGCCCGCCACTGTTTCTGGTGTACATTAACGAACTATGTAACCTACGGAACAGTGGCGGGAAAATCTTCTCATATGCGGATGATACGGCTATTGTCTACTTTGGTGACACTTGGGAAGCGGTACGTGATAGGGTCGAACAGGGGCTAGATGTTATAAGTAAATGGCTCAAAGAAAATCTGTTAACCCTTAATATTTCTAAAACAAATTATATTTGTTTCTCTCCAAGTGCAAGGTCTAAAGCGGGTGCTAATTTCGACATTCGTCTTCATATGTGTACAAATAGCTTGGACCTAAATTGTGACTGTAAATCCCTCAAACAAGTACCATCTACAAGATATTTGGGCGTCATAGTTGACGAGCGTCTAACATGGCACTCGCATATCGATGTTATTATGTCGCGTGTTAGAAAATTTATATGGCTCTTTAAAAATCTAAGACGTGTGATGCCTGAAAAGACACTCAATGACGTTTATATAGCACTTGCGCAGTCAGTAATAGCATACTGCTTACCAGTTTGGGGAGGAGCCAGTAAAACTAAATTTCTGGAGGTAGAAAGAGCCCAAAGATCACTTTTAAAAGTAATCTATTCTAAACCATATAGCTATCCCACAATCGATCTATATAGAATTGGTGGCCAATTATCAGTAAGAAAACTATATCTTTTAAACGTAATTCTTTACTTGCACAAATATGTCCCAGTTAACCCAGAAAGTCAGGCTAGGAGGCGGAAAGATATAGTGGCTTATTCTCCTCGGGTACGTACTGTTTTTGCAAGGCGTCAGTATGTATGCCAATCAGCATACATATACAATAAAATTAACGCAAAACTAAATTTCCATCATGAGGTCTCGCATCAATGCAAAAAAGTTATAACTGAGTGGTTAAAAACTATAACATACGATGAAACAGAGCAAATTCTAGTCAGACTTACATGAATACTTATCTTCTTTATCACAGTGTTTATACCTTGTAATTACATAGTTGGTATTTTCCAACTTCAATTAAACAGGCACTTTCAGCAAAAACTTAAACACACGCACAAATACACACTAACAAACACACGCACACACAAACAAACACTTAATCCACACGCACACACTAATATAGACACACATACACATTCTCACACACATCACATCACATCACATCATCAGCCTATTAATGTTCCCACTGCTGGGACACAAGGCACATTCTCACAATCACACACTACTCAGAGCTGATAATTACTTTTTAAGTCATTGTTTTTCTTAATTTAAGTCTCAATATTGTTAACTGTCTATTATGGGAAGGAGCGAGTCAACCCCAACACAAGTATTATTGATTACTTACTGGGGCTGTCTCATTCACATGTGTTTATGTAACTGTTTGAGACACAATAAACAATTTTTTTAATTTATTTTTATTTTAAAAAAAATTCACTGCCCTGGGCGATTATATTTCTTCAGTAAAAAGTAAAGGATAGAGTTCTTAATAGCATTTGCATTGTATTTATTAATCAAAACATAAAACTTGACTTCTCTTAAATCGTCGCCCACGAATGTATCGTGGGCCCTTAAATTTCAGGCTTTTGATTGTGTTTATGTAATCGACTTAATGAAAACACTTGTAGAAAGCAAAAGCCGTACTACTGGGCATAAATTCGTGCTATATTTCAAATTAAATTACGGTTTTTGTGTGGATCCCGGAACATTAGCTGAGGCGTCACTTGACCGAAGGTAATTTTTGACCCTCATTTGTTTAAGGCACGGGTCACATTATTTGTGAATCCGATGTACAAAGCGTATTAGTTACTTCTACCTTAATGGAAGTCAGGATTGATTTTAAACACGTAATCAAAAGTTTTGGGATCATAGATTGGGCATTGTTTAATGTTGACGAGTTAACACTGTGTTTGAACTATGAAAGTTTAGAGGTACTTGCAACAGTGTCCGGAAACTAAACCTTTCATTGGTTTTAGTAAAACCGTGACCTCATACCGGAAGACAGCGGTGTTCGATTCCTTTGCACTTCGCCGTATTGGTTGAGTTATTAGTGCAATATCTAAAAACACACGACGGCATATTTAATGCTTGTGAATATTTTCTTTTAAAAACAAAAAATGACATAAGCGCTCAATATCTAGCAAGCGGTGTAGGCTTCTCACAATGTAAACCGATCACCTGAAGAGGGCCGCAGGAGTCCGTTGAATCATCATCTGAATAACCTTTTCCCAACAAAGCTGACCCCAATGGATTCCAGTCTAACAGGATTTAGCAGAGTACCAGCGTTTTACATGGAGCGACTGCCTATCTGACCGCCACAACCAAGTGGGTAACAAGATACCTCTTGGCTAGAATGGTGTCAGATCTCAGGCTTCTGACTACCCGTAACAACTGTCAAAGATCTTTAAATGACAGCCGGGACCAACGGCTTAACGTGATTACCGAGGCAGGACACCGTTGAATGCCAGAAGTACATAACCAGTTAATGTGGCCATGCTTAGAGAAGGTCTATGTCCAACAGTGGACGTATGTTGGTTTAAATGATGATGATGATATGTATACGTAAGTTTGTGAGATTAGAAGGATGTTTGTGACCCTTTCACACAAAAACGAATGTATAGATTTTGATGAAATTTTACAGTGATATAGCTTAAACACAGGCTGGAGGCGGCAGGTAGTTGCACAGTACATTAAATACGATTTTATTTTCTTGCTTTCTTTTTCGGGTGAGGATGTGGCCACCTCTGGTGTCAGATTTTATTACGCCGCCTCTGGAGAGCCCACAGGCCCCTGACTTGGCTATTTTAGGCTTATATTAACTATATAATGTTTTATTGCATATATATTGAACATATTTATATATTGATATATATTATTGCAGCTTGAAAGTGAACCACTAATATCTAACTACTGTTTTTATCAAACTTTCTCTAACTGGGTCGAGTTACTTATTACCAAAATTTCGTTCAGTATCGAGTAGTGAACATCGGATCACACTTTACTTGATAACATGAGAACTTCATAATATTTTATTTATAAACTGCTAGTATGCGCCCCATATAATGTATTCCACGAATCGTATACATCTATGTTGTAGGGCACACGGTTCAAAAATAAAATATATATTTTTTATTTCGTATAGTCCTACATGGGCACTTATAAAACGTCGACAAAAGGAGCACGGTTCGGGTTGGTCGTTTCCTATGGAGCAGAACCGGCAAGAAACTCCATGGTTACTCTTTTACACCATGGTTACTCTTTTTTTGGCGCAGTTGTTGAGCGATTGACTGCTGCGCTGCGTGTCGCGGGTTCGGTTCCCGCACGGAACAAATATATTTGTAGTTGTGTATGTGAGTTTATATGTTTTTAAACGCACCCACGATACAGGAAAAAAATCCTAGTGTGGGGCAACGTTTTTTCAAAAAATAAAATCAAATTTCAAAGTAACAGTCATTTAAAACCGTTTATTTCACAAAGCATTATCTGAATTTGGCTTATAAACGCGGTTTTAAATAACAATTAGATTTATGATACCGATGTATCATGATTATGATTAAGTACTCACAAATTGAAGCAAAAGAAATATGTAAGGATCGTAGCAGGTGGCGTTCTGTAGTTTCTGCCTACCCCCATGGGAAAAAGGCGTGAGTTTATGTATGTACTCACAAATTCGATTTTAAACATAAAATCAATAAGCATAGGTATTTGGACCTACTTTTTTAATATTAATTTGAAATAAAACTGCAAACACAAAAAAAAAAAAAAAAATATGTTGGTAAAAAATAATTTTGTAAATTAGGTAAATATATTAAAGAAATTTCTAGTGTGGGAAAACAATTTTAATTTAAGAAAAATAAAGGTGCCTACGTCATACAGTTTGCTGAAGTTGGTAGTTTAGTTTACAATTTAGTAGTTTACTGATATGCAGACTGACACTAAAGATGCGCAAGTAAAGGCTCCTCACTGACCCGTAACTCCATAGGCTTTACCCGGGGCATTAATAATGATTAGTCAAAGTCAAAGTCAAAGAATCTTTATTGTGAGACAGCGGTTACAGAGTTGTTATTGAGAGATTTTTGTGTGCGTTTGCACTGCTCCACCATGTTAGGCATACAATGGTTTGAAAAAAAAATATTATCCTAGATAAAAGTTTATGTGATATGTGTTAATTTAATAGAATAGAAATTTCAATTGAAAGAGAGACTTATTTTGCATCAAAACATAAAACCAGTTTGTCACTAGCTCATCACGAATCTGTCGGACAAATATTCATGTACTGTATAATACGATCTATTTACCAAAAAGTCATTTAATTTTTCTTAAAATGTTTGATGTTTTCAATTTCTCTTATTTGCTTAGGAAGCTTATTATAAATTCGTGAAGACATTCCGAAGAAACTTTTAGACAGTAGGGCTGTTTTTGAGGTCATAATATTTGCTATTTTGTCGGCATGTCGACGGGAGTGCAGGTTAGCAAATTTTTCTCCATTGGTTTTTACGAACGTAGCGACCTCATAGATGTAGAGGGCTGGAAAGGTTAAAATCTTGAGCTTTTTAAAATATGGCATACAGCTATCAGGGGCACGTATACCACAAACAGCTCTAAGACATTTCTTTTGCGCCCTAAAAGCGAGTTCCCTGTCTGTAGCATTCCCCCAATAAATCAATCCATATCTAAGCGTAGACGTTACATAGGCATGATAGGCGACTAGTACTGCTGCTTGATTTACAATCCTAGATAGTCTGTATAAAGCGTAAGAAAATTTATTAAGTCTTTTACACACCGTATCAATTTGCGTTTTCCATGACATATTTTTGTCAATCCATAGTCCTAAGAATTTGATGGTATCTTCTTCCTCTATTTTTTTCATTTCATAATTTACATTTAATGTCAAAGGGGTTTTTCTTTGGGAATAACTAACTATTTTTGTTTTATATAAATTAATTATAAGATTAGCCACGACGGATTACGATAATGTACTTTCAGCTTAGACGGAAAACAAATAAAGACTTAATTAGCTCGAAGCGACAACGTAGTTTTGTTGGGGTTTTGTTATGTAATATTCTTATAAGTCTCGAATTTTTCTGAAAGAAAAATGCCTAAGGAAGATTAGAAAATTAATTGTTCTTTAGAAAATTCAGGCTATAGGTTAGTCCTGCGGGGTGGTTAATTAACATAATATAAATTCACTCAATCGACTGCAACCACTTTCATTTTGACAATTGAACAGTATTCATTGCGTGATTTACGTTGTCAATTAGACCAACTTTAAAACTGAAGCAATGCATTAGGTACTGCATTATGTGGTGATTGAAACCGTGATGTAAGGCCGAGTGAGTTTTCAACTCACTCAGGCGGTTTCATGACGTTTATTTCACTAACTCTAACCACCTTGTTATAAAGCCCCTTGGTCCCACACCGTGATGGAAAAGATTTTGATAAACCCCGATTTCAGAATTTAAAGTTTGGCATTTGGGTTTTTAACTTGAAATACTAGATATTCTCACTTAAGGCGTATATTATATTCCCCAACATTAACGCCGTGCGCCTGTTTGGAGCCAGAATATCAATATTAAACCTCCTTCTGGATAGTTTTGTTTGCAAAATATTTCAGTTATGAAGAAATTCTAGTCATTTTTTTTTGTGCAAAACTATTTCTTAATATCCAAGTTTTTTTGGAGGAGTATCCAAAAGTAGCGAAAATATATCGTGATGCTAATTATTTTTTTAAAGCATAAACCATGATTCACATAATAATGTACAATAATCAATGACATTTTTTTCGAACCATTTAAGCTTGCTGTTTGTTTGTGCCACGGGCACCCAACGCGAAGAAAGAAAATATTGTTTAAATAAATTGCACTAGATGGCGTGATAAGCTTCGATTAGTTATTGAGTTTTGTGAAAAGTTAAGATTTTCTAGAGACGATCATAAAAAAAAAATGTTCTTGTTTAATTAAGTCTCCTACGCACAACATTGAGGAATATTGGGCTCGTAATTCACTTTTCAAACTTTATCTGTATGGATCATTTAAAATTGATTCCAATAGTTGCCGCACTTTTTAATTTCTGAGGCATCCGATTGATTTTCTAAATTTGTTTTGTAACAGATTTTGGTACAATGAAACTTTACAGTTTCATTGTAAAACGTGCAAAAACAATAATGAAGCAAAACATCGCTGTGTTTAAAAAACAAGTATTCACGAACAGTATAAACCCTTTCACTTGCAAGTCACTGCTAACACCATCTATATCCATGATTTTTCCCAGAAAAATAATCAGTCAGCATGGTTTCTTTGAATGGGAAGAGGCATCTGTATGCTAGTATTATATGATCTGTGCCGTTACTAAAGAGTATGCATTAGAGTCCCTAAAAAGTGGTGAATGGACGTTACATTAGATAAACTTTCATCTTAATACTCCTACATAAAAGAAAACTATCACAAAACTTATCATTTTACCATTCAGTATTTTTACATTATATCTTGTTTTTTATTACTTTGGGCTTCACGTAAATCTGACCTTTCTTTCATCCAGTAGATCCTGGGTCCAAATCGTTTAGCCCGTTTAGGCTAGACTGTAAAGGATACCATATTTTCATATTATGATGTTATGAAAAAATACAATATATTTAATGTATGTTATCCGAAAGGAACACGTGTACTCTCCTAAATATTATTCAAATATTAGAGAAAAATATAATAGAAAACTTGGTTTCGAACGAAGAGTAAAAAAGTTGCAGGTATTATCCATCAGGCCAATTTCTAAAAAATAATAATACAGAAACATTCACAATTTATCAATATATTATAATATATTTTTACCAAACTCGTACACCAAGTCACTGGTTATATAGGTAAAAGTACCAGACTGCAAAGATTCAGCTAGAAAATATCTTCCCGTGACGTCTCCACAATGATGTCAGCTCCCACTGCTATTCGCACTATTTTATCGCGTCAATCTATTGAAGATTCACGGTCCTCAATCAAGCAGCGACGAGCGCTTTCGACGAAATTTCCAAGTTTTTATACTGTGGAATCTTAACAAAGATTCTGGCATCTGTTTCAATTTGCTTATGCGAAAAATAACGCCTTTGTTAGTGAAGATTTTTTCTTAAATAGGAACTGTGCCTTCAATCACAGTCATTCAATCACGGTATTAGAGGAGTTTAAATTTGTCTTGTAAAGTCTTGACGATTTCGACTAAGGTGTCCATGTTATTTGATCAAAATCAAAAATAAAAATCAATAATTTTTATTTCACATAGCCTACTCAATCGCAATAAACATCGCTACCTTTGATCGAATCGACTTTATGCCTACATGGGCACTTATAAAACGTTGACAAAAGGTGCACGGTTCGGGTTGGTCGTTTCCTATGGAGAAGAACCAGCAAGAAACTCCATGGTTTCTTTAACGTCCATCTAGAGTTACAACGAAATCTAGCTGTCGCCACATCTAAGATGGGCTCTGTTACATGCCTAATTTGATCAAACAGTATTGGGTTGTTAAAACCCACCAAAACATTTTCATGTAAAATGTCGCCAAGACGAGACCATATGGCTCGCACTGTTAAAAAGTTATAAGATCTCATGTAGAACCAAGCTTCTAATATACACGCCCTAACTCTATAAGCCCTAACTTCACAAACTCTACGCCTTTGCAAAAATATGTGGCTTGTCCGTTTTGCTACCCTCACATGGGCGTAAGGTGATTTTTCTTTTTTTGTTGGAAATAATTAACAAAATAAAAAATAAATTTTATAATTCTATGAATTTTGATGATCATTAGTGAGTGAGTGAGTTAGTGACGAAATCGGGGATTTTTAGATAACAATTAAATCTAAAGTACTCTTGTACTGAGTTATGCAATTAAAGCTTTACATATTCAATAAGTCTACTATTGAAATCATATCCCGAGAATTTTGTTTATCTGGTACAATCCGAACCCAAGTTTCGAGGTTTCAAAAAAACGACTAAGCTCTTCGAGAAAAGGTAAGTAGTGCCTTAGCTTTTCACTTGGTTCGTCTTCGAGGACAGTGCCGTGCCCCAAGATCATAGTTTTTGTAATGTACGATAAAATAATCGTCGACAAATTTGAACTGCAAATAAATGCATGCAAATAAAAAAAAAAGTTACATAATTTTATTTCAAAATCTCTCCAGTTATTTTGCTGTCACGTCAGCATCATCACTATTAGCTTTTAGTGTCAGGGATAAGATTCTCTTTAAATTACAGATGTAATCGTCGTTCCCCCCCCATCCTCCGTCTGAACAATCAAGCAGCTTCTCATACTGAAAGTGAAAACCAGTCATCGTATTAAATAGAGCCTATAATAAAACGATGATGACTTTAACGTTTTCTGTATAACAAAGCCTTATGTGCCCTCAATTTGTGTCCTTTGTCTTAATCTAAACTATGTCATAATGGGGTTGCGTACCCTGAAACTAGTATGAGAAGGTACCTAGTTACATACTACAGACCTATGTACTGCGTACTAAAGAGACAGACGGGACATCTAACGGTGCGGAAGACTAGATCATAAAATGTCGTAGGCACGTTCTGAAATCGGTCTTATTAATAACGTTGTATTATGTTAGTGTGCCCCATCAACGACCACGTCATCGCTTACCTTCAGGTGAGATAGTGATCAAACCAAGTTAGACTTATATCTGTGGGTCAAACGCGAGCCTATCAACAATAAAAAAGAAAGATAAAGAAATTGGGAGGTTACCCAATCAGTCAGGAACAAGTCATCATGCCAGCATTTCTGAGATCAGCTTCGGTTACGACGCCAGTCTTTAGGCACCCAATGTGTGAAGATCACTGGCCCAACTGCGTTGATGTAGTTCTTTCATTCAACAAATTTTTGTCTGCACAGAAACCAAAAGTTTTGATATATATGTTTTGATAGTATGGATAAATATTTATTTAAGGTTTTATAGTATTTACCAGACTGCAAAAAAACATGTAGTTTTTTGTATTCAGTTGTTGGGATTCAGCCAAAACAGCGAATGAGTTAAGATATTTTCAAAGCTTTGCATGGTTGAAAATAAAAATAAATATATGCCAGAAATATTATCTATTAGTCTAGTTGCAAGAGTGTTACGAAGAGGTGAAATAATTTTCTGTTTTTTGGTGGAGCTAATCTCTATAGATGAATACTAAACCGCTTTTAATATTTTTTACCCTATAACTGACTGACTTTACATGGCCTAAAAGCACCTGTGTGATCTGTTAGAGGGTTGAAATCGCTGGAAAAAGGTAGTACTTGATAAAAAAAACACTAAAATTCTCCATAAAATCTAATATTTTAATTAAATACGTAATAATAAATATTTATTTCAGACAAAGGGCCGTAAACATCATAATACACAAAAGTACGAGGAGTTTGCTAGAATGTAAAAACTAAAGAACTTAATACTATCTAGGTACTAGAAAAATCCAAAATAATGTCTTCGTAGATTCCCACTATACCTGTGACATAGCTCGGGAGCGGTATGAGCGAGCTAGTGCTATGTGTGGCGCATGAATGAGACGACTTTTTGTTCGATCTTTGCAAGTAAAGAGATATATTTTTACATCGCCAGTAAAACTGAATCTATGTTGCAACATGCAATACTTTGTTACACGAAATAATAACTGAAGTTATGGCGGAAATTCCAGTTTGTGTACGAACAGCTTTTTATTTGTCTATCACAGTAGAATGTTTCTAATTAATAAAATCAATCAATGTGTGTCCTTTTTATCTGACGAAAAAAAAGGAGGAGGTTCTCAATTCGACATGTATATTTTTTTTTATATATGACCACACACCGCATAACTTTTTATAGAGTGGTTTGATTGCAAAACAAAATATTAGAAAAAGTATAGAATATACCTCAAAGTTGGTCCCATTTAAATTTGAAATATAAAATTTTCGTGTAAAGATAGAAAAAAAGGATTTATTGATTATATTCCCAATGAATTTTCAGTTCTGTACCGATTCTATTGAAATAAAGTGTATTGAAAATTAAAAAAATACCCTTTTTAATAAAACATTGAACTGAAGAAATAACGAACTGAAAAGCAAAAAATTAAAATTAAACTTTTCGTCTAACATTTTGAGGCTGCGCCAAAAACTTCCGAAATCCTTAATTATAGCCTTTCAAATCTTTTCTAAGTTTTAATCAGTTTATTACCTTCTTTATTTTACACATATTAGTTACCAATTTGTAATAAATTCCCAGAAGTTTTCACGGTTGCTTACCGTATCGAAAGTATGTAGGTAGTTACTCACAAACAACCCAAGTTAGTTAAAACAATGTACCTTATATACAATATAGAATACCCGTAAACTGATATATTTAAGGACAGAGTTTGCCAAGAAATGTAGAGACCAGAATAGAATTAAAAAAATACTACAAATGTATTATTATTATTCGGTGGACAGATGACCTGGTGAGGGTGGCGGGACTCCGCTGGATGCAGGACGCTCGAGACCGGTCAATGTAGCGGCGCTTGGGGGACGCCTATGTTCAGCAGTGGAGCCTTTTGGCTGAAATAATGATGATGAATTATTATTACTACAAAATAAACGTTTTACGTCGTACAATTCCTTATTTTTAAGGATCCGACCTTGAAAGAAAAACGGCACTTTTGTAAGATCATCTTTTGTCCGACTGTCACAGAGTTTTTTCTATTAGTTATTCAATCTAAATAACTTACCTGTAAGTGTTATGAAATATTCAAATAAAAGTTTTGACGATAATAAATAAATTGAGTTCGAGTCAAATCTCTAAAATCTAGAGAACATTCAAGAGAATCTATCTTTTGTTCTCAAAAGCATGGAATAGATCCACAAGAGTGTCAAATAACTATAAACAAACCGCAAAAAAGAAGCGAAATAGTCACCTAATTTCGTCCTGGAAATTGTTCATTCATCCGAATCGGATTAAAACAATGGTAATTTCTATTGTGTCTGCTTATTGACACTTGAAGGTAAATGCTACATCAACACCAACCTGTTTTGAAATTAAACCACAGAAATACTTCTTCCTTCAAAACAAACATAACTACTTGTTCGCGCATTAGATTACCACTATATACTGAAATCATATAAATACCTAAGCGAAGGATACCTACTACAGGGATTTATCGAACCTTGTAGCAATGTAAATATAAACATGCAGTTCTGAATGAATATTACTCTGGCCTATATTCTTAGTCTTTTGAAGGCAACATACTCCAGTCCAATCTAATCAGTCGCCATAACAACAGCAAAAGTTAGAGTGAACAGGCTTCTTCTGGGTAAGCTCACTCCATCGTAGACTCTGTCTCTGTCACCTCTGACCTAGACTAGAGTCAAGAGCAAACCCATCACAAATAAAAAAATATTATCGATTTACTTCAATAAATAACAAGGTATAACTTCTGATTTGACAGATTCGAATTATTGAGACAATACGAGTTATTTAGAATATCCTCTTTATTCTTCATTCGAATTTACGTAGACGGAGCAACTTGCAATATATATAGGTGTCTCGATCCAGTCATTTTCAAAAGAAAGAGGTATCTTGGAAAATGATTTCTCTTGACCCTCGGCTCCCTTTTAAAAACTGCCCTATCAAACACCTTATATAAATCGTTTTTCTTCCCTTAGTACCCATCAATCAATTTTTCAATTTCCTTCCTCTCGATCATTTTTATACTTTCATTTTTCACTGGAAGGCTTAAAATGTATCTACTTACTTCTGGCGTAATACTTTCGTAGAAGTATTATTACAAGTATTTAGTTATCTACGGTAAGGTGTCGTATTATACACCGTTAAATTTTGGTCGTTTAAATCTCGTTGATGGTCGGTCCGGTACATGAAACATTATTCGATTTATAAAGATAAAAATCATCAATCAATCAATCTTTGGTACACTACTAGTTTTATCATAGCAACACCGACTTCCGAAACGAAATCAATTTTTGGACTTTTATGGTGTTTTGCTTTTTGGTAGGCGGTTTATGTTTTTGTGATTCTTTGAATGTTTTTTTTTATTTTATCTTTACAAATCGATACGGTTTCATGTACCGGATCGTACGCGATTTAACGGTGTATAAAACTAGCTTTTTCACGTAGTTTCATCAGTTAGTCTTTCCCAAGGGTACCGTGTTTTTAGGGTTCCGTACCCAAAGGGTAAAAACAGGACCCTATTACTGAGACTCCGCGGTCCGTCTGTCTGTCTGTCTGTCACCAGGCTGTATCTCATGAACCGTGATAGCTAGACAGTTGACATTTTCAAAGGTGATGTATATCTGTTGCCGCTACAACAACAAATACTAAAAACAAAATAAAATAAATATTTAAGGGGGGCTCCCATACAACAAACGTGATTTTTTGCTGTTTTTTACGAAAATGGTACGGAACCCTTCGTGCGCGAATCCGACTCGCACTTGGCCGGTTTTTTACAAGATAATAAGTAAATAGTCATGGATTCGAAGACAAGTAAAGAAAGTATTCTCGCAATCGGATCACCACCTATAAACCAACAAATATCACTTTTAAATGTTAGTTTATACAAGCATTTTTACAATGATGAAATTAATACAAAAAAAAAACTTTTTACCCTACTACGGCGAAGCAAAAGTGAGGGTTGTTTTTGACCAGTTTGTGTTTGTGTGTATGGCTGTATGTATGTATGAATTTTTATCTATTCCCACATAACTTCTTAACTACTTACCATAACTTGACAAATGAGGTGTTGTTGGAAGCTTCTTGTTTGGCCGCTGATAGTAGGTTATGTGACGTCATATTTAATTGAATATGGCTTCCTCTAGGGTACACGAAGTCAAGAATAATAATTGATTATTTGTTTCACCCAATCATGTGTGATGTCATTAAAGGGATTTAAAAATGAAGTTAGGGTTAAAGTTCATTTGTGCCCTGAGACTCTGCAAAAACCCCAAAATACTTTATACAAAATATAAATTCTAAAACTAAAACCCGACTACTGAAGAATCACGCTCTAGTTTTTTTACACTATTCGATGATAAAATTCTTGAGAAACATGAATAGTAATATAATCCTTCTGGTTTCAATATCGACGTTTTCTTTGCCTCAGGTCTGTACAACTTTCAAATAATGAAATATTTTACTTCTACGAGTATAAATTAGAATTCCAACATGAATAATTTAAATGAAGTTGATCTTAAATGTTGAACTTTAAAACACTCCACAATCTTAAATATTTAAACATTATTTTAGAGTGGTAAATAATTAATGTTCTTTTTGTAAATTGCGGCTGCCAATATTAATTAAAAACGAAAAATATTTCTTTTACGTACTTAGTCAAATGTAAATTAAATTAATTAAAGGTAAGGTAGGGTCAATATTATTTATTATATCATAAGGGTATGTAAATAGTATTAATTTTTAACCACCTCCGGAAAAAGAGTAATAAGGGATAAGTTTCACGTGTGTATCTGTGTATCTGTGTGTCTGTCTGTGGCATCATAGCGCCTAAACGGATAAACCGATTTCGATTTAGTTTTTGTTTTTGAAAGGTAATTTTGTCGAGAGTGTTCTGAGCTCTGTATCAATAAAATCGGTTCAGCCGTTCAAAAGTTTTGGGCGTTTTACTGTTTGAATCGGGGTGTTTTCGCAAGATAAAAATTATCGGGAGTTTTTTAAATTTTACTTGTATTTATCTTGTATTCGTAGATACCGAACTTTCGTTTTGGAAGTTGGTAATTTGGGTAACCTTGGTTTTATCATTTTGCAAGAAGATTATTTTTGCACTTTTTAGTTGTTTGCTTTGGAAGTCAGTTTATTTTTTTGTGTTTTTTTTTAAAATTATTTTTTAGTTTTATGTTTAGAAATCGATACTGTTTCATGTGCGGATCGACTCTCCACGGGATTGAAAAACGACTGAAAATTTAAAGGTATAAGTGCCACCTAGTGTTAGTTAAACCGGGCATTACCTACACGTCGAGACTCCTTCAAAACAAGTTACATTGTGAATTAGCGAATACTAACCCAGATTTACCTGCCACCTTTTATCAAGTGTTGCTATATCAATAAAATTACCAAGAAATGAGGATGAACAAGCTGCCAATTCTTTTCCGCTCCAAAAACCATGTACACGCGTTGGAATTAGGTACTTATTTGCTTATTCCAGTGAATTGCCTTCAGGGCAAGATGTAAGATTTTGTATTATTTGATCTTGTTCTTATTAATAAAATGACTTTGCTCTTTTAGAGAGCGATTACTTAGGAAAGATTGGTAGCAAATTATTAGGTACGGCAAATCTAAGACCCGTGTCATAACGCCTATGATGTCCCAAAGACGTCCTAAAGTGGTGAGCAAAAGCCTCCCTAACTTAATGTCTGTCTACTCAAGTCCAACTGATGCCGTCAACTTCGCGTGGCCCTGGTCCGTCTTGATGATAAGTATAAAAAACAGTTTTAAATATGTGTTAAAATTCTAATTCAAAATGTTATTACTGAACACATTACAAATATGAGTATTGCCAGATATTAATTTAATTCGCAGTTAAAAATAATGATATTTTTTAACTTTAATTGTACTAGAAAACACATACCTAAACACGTTGCGTTACAACTAGGGCAATGGTGTTTACGATGAACTCTGGCACCCAATGTAAGAAATAACTTGTGTTTAAGGTGCCAGCGTCCTCGCCTATAATTTGAACATGTAACAGCAGTTGTAAGACGAACACAGTACACCTACCAGTCTTATTGTAACTCAATATCAAGAGCCAATTCATGACCCAGGTTTTGCAACCGTTTAGACATATTGGAGTAATGGAGCACATTTTTTTTTCATTATTATGTAATTGGTTTGACAGTATACCAGAATGACGCTGAGCAAGGGCCATTCTAGATCCGTGTGCATATATACTTCAAAGTGTCTACGCTTTTTGTTAGCATTGGGATCATAAACTACAGAGGGAAGTTTGCGCAAAATAGTTCAATGCGTTCAACCAATTTAGATAGGTATGCAAAATTATACTATGTCATAAATTAATACGTAAAATAAGTAAGTAATATCAGAGTATAATACAATCACATATACTTTATTCTTTTTCATAGTTCGTTTGTCTTTACAAAAGATAAAGAGACAGTTTCGCACTTACTAGTAAAGAATTTAATCGAATCGAAACGAAAAGAACCGAACCGAACCGAATGTCCATGACTTACCGGTAAAGATGAGGATAAAATTACATACTTCTAAACTTTTAACTGCGTTTTTCTCATAATATTTTTTTTAGGACATTCCCTATTTTTGCCTGTACCCTTCACTTTCTTAATAATTTCATAATAGAAAATGTTGAGTTTTATTCGTATAGCACAGTGTTATTAATTTGCAAAAATATGTCTAACAGAGACAAAAAAAAACGACAATCGCACCAAAACCGTACCATAGGCGTATTTTAATGAAATAACATCTCCAAGACAATTTAATTATCTACATTTTCTTCTGAATCTTCTTTTTTTAAAGTCATAGAATAATAAGGAAAATACTACTACTGCTGCTACTGCTTTTTGAGCGCGTGATTTGTTCCCTTAAAGGTCGTTGACGACTGTCGTCGTCTTAATAAACATTCTTCTTAGTCTAGTGATCAATATCAAGAGCTTCTACACGTGTCTATCAATGAAAGCGTTTTGATAGCAATTGGAAATACCTCAAAAATGTTTGGGATTGCCAAGCTCTATCGAAATGCCACCAGAGGCTCTAGACAAGTGACAATCTATCATTGAAAACGTGGCGATAGCGACTGTCAAAAAGGCAAAATTGTTAAAAATGTTAATTTTTATCCGTGGTGTAAGGGAACAGGGGGGTGACCATAAGCTCTTAGAGTAAGGTTATTTTGAGCATGTGTAAGGAACAGATGTATATGACTTGTATACACTTACGCTTGTCCCAGTTGTAAACGACCCTTTGTGCCTATTGGCCTTGTTTGTTCTGCCTCTTGCTTGATATGGAGGGAAGTGGAAATTATGTTTTTTGTTTTCCTACTCTTTTATTTCTTTCTGACTATTTCGTTGCGGGATCCAAAACAGTCAAATTCGTTCTCCGGGACTTGGTCGAGTTTCATTGCCTCGGCGATTTTCTAGTGGCCGCCACTGTCGATTCTGGCTTTCAGGAGTTGCAGTGGTTTGGGAATATAGCGGTAGGGTTTTCCCAAAAATTAAATTGCCAAAATTGTATGGGATTGACAAGCGATATCGAAAAAGCACGTGATCAATCCCTTTGGCATTTTGACCATCACCATCGATGATATAATGACACTTTAGGTGGCTGCATACGTAACGTGTTTAAATCCGGAAGGGAAATATGAAGAGGAATGCGGGTAGAGAGCGTCGACTGAATATCCAAAGTAAAAAGTGAAAACATATTCCATATACTGAAAAATAAATATATATACTAAACCCGTATGTCTTCTCCTTTTTGAAGAAACATTTTCTTTAGAAGCACTAGAACCTTCAAAGTATGCTCAAAATTGCGCTGACAATTGAGGCCCAGTGTACCAATTTCACAACTATAAATGAAAAAAGAAAAACATAGTAGCATAACATATATGTCACGTCGAAGTACCTATGAATCGTAGGACCGCCATCTTTAACCCCAATGTCTAGAGGCAATTCCTTTATTCTTGACTGGAGCGGGTTACTTCAATAACACACAACACTGGATTGAAACTCAAGAGTGTTTATTTGATTTAGTTACAGGCACTTTGAGTTTTCAAATGAACTTGAAGCTAAAACCACATCGTGAATTCGTGTGGCCTGCTAGGTCATAAAGCTTTTGTCGGTCGCTGGAGAAGACCTAGCCAGAAACTCCAGGATACTCTTTTTAAATGTTTTTATAGATTACACAATCACTTTATGACAATTAACGTTACATGTTTATTAGGTTTTCAAACATCTATTCAATTAGCAGATTTATAAAACAGTTTTACAGTTATTATTTTTAGGGTTCCGTACCCAAAGGGTAAAAACGGAACCCTATTACTGAGACTCCGCGGTCCGTCTGTCTGTCTGTCTGTCTGTCTGTCTGTCTGTCTGTCTGTCTGTCACCAGGCTGTATCTCATGAACCGTGATAGCTAGACAGTTGAAATTTTCACTGGTTATGTATATCTGTTGCCGCTACAACAACAAATACTAAAAACAAAATAAAATAAATATTTAAGGGGGGCTCCCGTACAACAAACGTGATTTTTTTGCAGTTTTTTACGAAAATGGTACGGAACCCTTCGTGCGCGAGTCCGACTCGCACTTAGCCGGTTTTTTTACACACACCATGCACCGTACGCGCCATGCACGTTCTAAGTGGGCGGGACTCCGCGGGACTTTCATATTGTTTTTGTTTAGACACTAATTACTTGGATAGTTGAGTAAAGTTAGCAAACAATACTAAAATGCTGATCAGTTAATTATTTTAACATTAAACAACCTCAATACTCACAAATATAAAGTGGTTTGTAGTTTATTATTGAAATAGTCATCTAATAACAAAACTATTCAAGTTTCCGGTGATCTAACAATCTTACTAATTAGAAAGTTTCTCATTATTACATAGCTGTATAAAATAGTCTTATGACTTCTTAGTATTTAATCATTTACTCAAATTTGTTTAGTTCTCGTATTAAATTATTAAATCTGGTTATTGGTCATAGAAATTATAACATCCGCCATTGTTTGACAACTTTATCTGAATAACATAATCAAACACATTTACTTAGTCAAATGTGCAATAGTTAAAATGAGAACAAATCCAAAAGTCCTACAATAAGTGTTCCTGTTTAATTTAAACATCTCGTATTAATTAAACATTGAAATTAGCATACGAATTATGAATCAATACTGATGCCACAGTGAGCCAATAGATGGCGCTGAACTCAAAACCCAACTTAAATAGACATAGACACTTAAAACGATTAATTAGGATAATAAATTAGCAAATTCACGCCTACGCGGCGACATATATATATATATATTTTAATTCAACATAACTATCTTTTAAATTTGTCCAATCCACCTGTGGAGGAAAAAGGTGAGAGCCAAACCTCGAATTATGACTTTTTACTAAGGAAATTCAGTCGGAGCTCTCTGTCCGCATTGGGGCGCCTCACGTCCGTGCACACGTGACGTATGTTCTTTTTTATTCCTATGATATTTTCAAAAGTTATCGTCTCGTTTGTCCGGATTTAAATAAGTTACCTTTTCTTTAATTTAGATCCTAAAAACAAATTTAAGAGACATTGAAACGGAGTCAGAGGTCAGTCTCGTTAAAGTCCATACATAATCTTAGATAGATCGATCATATGAGGACCATGCAGATGGATTTTTTTAATACTTTACGGACAGATATGTACAGAGGCGGAATTAATGCCTTGGGCATTTTCTACCAGTCAAACTTTGGAAAATGTAGAAACAATCGGTGCCTAGTCCGTCAAAGGTAGAATATTAGAACAACACAAATTTGAGTGGACCTGTCCGGTCCCACACAGAATATGTTATTATTAGAGTGGTTTGCATGAACTTCAGTGCATTATTATGTCACATTGTTGCAAAGAAAACAGCATAACAAAAAACCTCAAACAAACTTTCAGTTGATACATATACGAGTAGTACTTGAACCCATTCACTTGCTCTCATTTTTCACCATCACTGCTTATTTACGTTTTTCCGATACATCCCTAACATTGCTCGTGACACCGATCCCCACTTCCCAATTTTCATTTTTTCCATAAAATCGGGTTGAATAGTCGGGATACACGGGATGAGTTTATGTTCTAGTGTGAAACTGTGGATTTATACGGATGTATTCACGGCACGGTCCGGTTTTACCTTACTTACTGCATGTGAATGCATTCGTATAATATTATCTAGATAGACCGGATGGACGGCGCAGATAAAATATAAAAGCTATGTTATGTGGATCTGGCGTTAGTTTATAGCTACGTTACTATTTTATTTATAGTCTAGCAGTTTTTGTGAACTATTTTGTATTAAATGGGAAACCGGCCTTCTTTTTTATTTTCTATTTAACCTTGAAACGATTCAATAGTCCCTTTAATAACATAACGCCATTTATTAAAGTTTTAGAAGCTGATTGCAATCAACCCAGTTTCTTTAAATCTACGAGCTTATTGCTATAAAATGGGCAAACATCTCTGGCTCAATGCTCTAACCCTATAAAAAGAAAATAACTATTTTCCCAACACTCAGCAGTAGCCATTGCTAACTGAGGCTAAAACTAAGGCAAAAAGAACTAAAAAAGATTGAACGAACTAGATGACTAAACATTAATCTCTCCCCAAAAGTCGAATTTGCAAACTTCCCGGTGCCCTAAGATCTCAGTTCTTTATCTACCTTCCTAATTAAGACAAAAAATTCCTTGCCTATAAAATCTTACTAATATTATAAATGTGAAAATTTGCATGGATGTGTGTGTGGATGTATGTTTTTACTCAAACAGGGCAGAACGGCCGAACGGATCTGGATGAAACTTGGCACAGCCATAGATTATAATCTGGAATAGCACATTTTCACGCAGGCGAAGCCGCTGGCAGAAGCTAGTATTTTGATAATAATTGTCTAATAATGTCAATTGACATAATCGTCCACAACTTCAAGAGTAGACTGTAGAGTCTCCAAGTTTGATAGGAGTGGGTGTAACACTGAGGTCGTCGAGCATTGTACTGAGGTCCACCATGGTCTCAGCCATGAAACCATGGTAGACGGTGCTAAAGCCTTTTCGGGAACCAGCTAGTTCGGGAGGCTGGAAATCGTCAAAACTGCGCGCGAGACGATTCTTGATGACTCTTGAAAACAACTTGCAGACATGGCTAAGAAGTGAGATGGGTCTATAATTCTTCAATTGCCGCACCATGCCTGTGCATTATGTCTACCTGGGACAAATGATCCAGTTAGGTAGTTCCAACTTCGAGAAAGATGTCAACCGTCAAATCCGACTCGGCTGGGCAGCGTTCGGGAAGTTGCGTGGTATCTTCTCGTACAACTTACCACAGTGTCTCAAGACGAAAGTTTATGACCAGAGTGTGTTGCCAGTGATTACTTATGAGACAGAGACGTGGTCGCTCACAATGGGCCTCATCAGAATCTTAAAGTCACCTCAAGGGCAATAGAGAGGGCTATGCTCGGATTTTTCTTGTGTGATCGAATCAGAAATGAAGACATTCGCAAGAGAACCAAGGTTACCGACATAGCCCAAAGAATTGCGAAACTTAAGTGGCAGTAGACAGGGTAAATTGCTCGCAGAACGGATGGCCGAAAATTTCTAGAATGGCGACCGCGTATCCGAAGGCGCAGCGTAGGAAGGCCTCCGTGTAGGTGCAGCAACGACCTAGCGGGATGCAGGAACGAGCTGCGGGATTCCGGTGAATGCGAAACGCACTGGACCGATCAGTGTGGTGACGCTTGAGGAAGGCCTATGTCCAGTTGTGGACGTCTTTCGGCTGAAATAATGATGATGAATGTCAATTGACATGTAATATATACCTAAATTGATGTCCCTTTCTTAGAGACTTCGAAGAAAATAGACTCTCTTTTATTTAAAACACAGTAAAGGTAAAATCGTCGCCTTATTTAATAGACCCTGTAGTCGCCATAGCAACTATTTATCTTCAATAGGCTTTCCTGTTTGTTTTGAATCCATCACCTATATTTTGCTGAGATTATAATAACATAATGCGGTCATCCACTAGATGCGAGACGCACAAGATCGATCGAAGTGACGAGGGGACACTTTGGAGAGGCCTTTGTCCAGCAGTGGATGCCCTGCGGCTGAAATGATGGTGATGATATTAACAGGGCGTCACTATCTGCCGCACTAAATGCCTCTACATATGCCTTAGTATAGATTTGTACTAAAAATCTATCTACACTTGTATATTATATATATATATACATTACATATATATTATAAAGAGGAAAGATTTGTTTGCATGTTTGTAAAGTATAAACTCAAAACCTACCTATACTATACTCGAAAACGGGTGCGCCACGAGAGCAAAGCCGCGAGGTAAAGCTAGTACTAGATAAATGATAAATTATCTTCTCATCAAGAAAATGACCGCATAACATAATTTTACGAACACAGATTTTTATAAATATGTTATATTTAGTTTAACCACTCTTCCATTAGTTGAGATCTTAGCCAAGAGCAGCATAAGCCTATCCTAATCTATTTTTGTTTTTATATATCGTCAGAGTATTTCACTATTTGACATGATGACTTGACCAGTATTTTTATCCAACTTTTGGCCTTTGTTAACAATCATCCCATTCTCCAAAGTTTCCATCTAATGGACTCTGCTATAAATAAAACGGTTAACTGAGCCCGACTTTTGCAATCGAGAGGAAAGGACCAAACAGTAAATAGGCAAAATTATGTTATCTTATACTTGGCTCCTAATTGGATCAAAGGTAAGGCCCTGATAAAGTTTGTACAAGTAAATATGGTTGGGAATAGCCAATTTCTATTTTATTGTGTGTGTATATATGAAAATAATTTTGGTTTCCTACTTGAATTATTATAACCGGGCTTAAGGCTGTCACAGACGTCTGAGGACTGCTTTAAAGGTTTCTACAGACAGGTATCAGACGAAAACGCGACGTTATCGCGTCACGCTTGTCTGTGGCAGCTATGAGAAAGAGACAGATTATCGCTCCATGAAAACGATGATAGCGCTAACACTCGCTAAAATACTATCTTGTAGACACTGTAAAAGATTACCGAAAGACCTGTTTTAGTGTACGCACTTTCTTAGTAATTCGGTGATCCTCGATTCTAAAATTATATTAATATATTCGATTAGTTTTTTTTCTTAAAATATAACAACAATCAATAGGTATCAATTCAGCAGAAATCACAGAATTTTTAGAATAAGCAACTTTTTCGCTTTTTTTTTCGTATGTACTTCATACATAATAATATTATGTTGTACTCTGTTATCTTGATGTTTTCATATACTACTGTACTCTACTTACTAAATTATTTTCTGAATAAGGTAAAAGATAATAATCCAAAGGTCAAAAATTGTCTGAAAGGTCAAACATGACTTTCTCAGGTAATTATAAGATTCCTGGAAATACGGTCTATTGAAACAATTTTTTTTCCCTAATCAAAGATCAGGGCACTTGTTATAATTATTAAGAAATCCTATGAAAAGTATTTTTTCCTATCATGAAATAAAAGAGTACCTAGTTTTACATTTTTTTAAATCGCAAACCTTTCAGGAGCCTCAATACGACGTCTTAATGTCATCATGATTATCTTGTGACAGAGGGATAGCTCTATTCGTCCTGTCCCGTCTCTCCCATACTAGAAACATGATGTCTTTTTAGGCTGATTTTAGAGTCACGCCGACCGATGCTGACCATAGGCGTTGACGGTCGCCGCGAGCTAGTTCAGGGACACAGGCCTCCTCTCTGTGAGAGGGAATGGGCGGTTATCCACCACGTGGGCCCAGTGCGGGTTGGTGGATGTCACGTCGAGTCGCTCGGCTCAGCGCTGACTAAACTCACAAACACGTCAAACTCGACACGGCGACCGTCAGCACCTAAGGTCAACGTCGGTCAACGTGACTCTAAAATCAGCCTAAGACACCAAAGTAAACACTCAAATCTAAGTTCAGCCGCAAAGGCAATTCAAGAAGAAAACGTAAGGTAAGCAAATTGTACCTATCGCGAAGAAAACTTTATGTATGCCTTTATTAAGTCAAACTTCAAAATTAATTAATACTTATCAAGTTATTCAAAAGCTCTTTATATTTAGTAATAAATCTCATTTCAATATTCATAATCACGCTGTGCGTTTAATTAATTTGGATTCAATTTAGCGTAACGCAGCTATTCCAATTACAAAAGGTGAATATGAAATGAGCAATTATTAAAACAGATGATTTAACAAATAAACGGTGAAGGATTTCCACTGATCGCAAACGCTACTGCTGAAAATTTGGTCAAGGATTCGATAACCAGGTCGGGAAAACTGTTACTGGGTGTTTTAACATAAGATATATTTATTTGCTCAAACATGGCTAATACATACAATATGCATGCAAGATAACAAAAGATGACGACATGCTTGCCACATGCTATGGCGTACAAATATTATGCTTTTTTTATTATTATTGTAGATAGGCTCGCGCTAAATTAAAAATTATCAAAATTATTTAGTTAAATTATAAAAGAAAACAATGAATAAGTTTAATTATAAATTAATTCCATAATTATCAAAGCTTACAATAAAAAAAGTAAAAATTATTAATAATAACAACAGTTATCTCAAAATATCAATGAAAATAAATTAATAACATCAATCAAAAATGACAATGTTTATTCATCTCACATTCCTAAATACCGGTCCCGAGTTTGAATTTGTGTCTGATCAATGGCCATAACTCGCTTTTTACTCCAAACATGCATTCACCCACAGCCTGACTTCACGCAGTGATGTCAATAGGCCTCTCTTTAGACCAGCGGTGGCCCAGTGGTAACGGCGGTGACTGAGGAGTACAAGTTGTAGGTCGTGGGTTCATACTCAGGCAGGCGCACTACTTTGTGTAAATTATTTTCATCACCACTGCTTTGAAAACGGTGAAGGAAAACATCGTAAGGAAACCGGCATGTCTTAGAACCAAAAATTTAAAGACGTGTGACATCCAACAACCCACACTGAGCCTGCATGGTGGATTACGGCCCATCGCCTCTCACAGAGATGAGGCCTGCATGCACAACGGACTAAATGGGAGTTTATGTGCGGAAAAGAGTGTCAATCTATCTTATCTTAACCTAGGCCTCCCTTTTTTTGCCAATCTCCACGCTCCAGTGTGAACCACAAACTTCGAGATTGGCCAGGAACCGTAAGAGGCAATTAGGTACTTAAACATAACAGGCGAAATCGTACTTATATTATCTTTACTTATATTTATTTTACTAATATTATAAATGTGAAAGTTTGGATAGATGTGTGAGTTGCTGAACGGATGAATGGATCTGGATTAAATTTGGCAAAGTTACAGTTTTAGCTTACAGTTTGGAATAGCATATAGACTACTTTTTCCTTGGGATGATAAAACTAGTGCTAGAGACGCTAGTGTAGATATACTTTATGAAAGACTCTGCCAAACCCTACGGGGAAAACAAGTGTGATGTAATTATTCATTAATTTCTGTCTAGCTTCAATTAACAGTCAGCTGATTTGAAATTATAAATATTCTAAAATATTGTTGAGGGACCAATTAGTCGGGGAAAATCCGCATCGCTGATTGCCAACTCCGCACGACAACCGTTGACGAACCGGAAACTTGACACCCATGATTTTAATAAAATCGGACAAATCTAGGAACAGTTTTCCGGACATAAATTCACGGTAGAGGACTCTGTTTTTTTGTCCGTAAAAAGTTTATATCGGTTGCAAGTTATATGGTTAACTGGTTCCATGAATCAAGTAAAAATTTAAAGATATAGCTTGTTTCGTTAATGGTAAAAAAATAATTGTTTTAGTGTGATTATTGGCACCTGTTAGCGTTACCCTAAGGAATTGTTATGATCACATTTCGCCATCATGAAATCCCCTCCATAGTTTCATATTATTTCAATGCTATCGAAGTGCCGGCTTGTGTGTATGACTAGGTGAATGAATGTGAGTGAAGCAAAATAAGTATGTAAGGATCGTAGCAGGTGGCGTTCTGTAGTTTGGTTTGGCGTTTCTGCCAACCCCCATGGATAAAAAGCGTGAGTTTATGCATGTATGTATGTTATCGAAGTTGCATAAGTACGTCTTCATCTAAATCGGATGCCAGGCAGTGCTTGAAGAATGGATTACTTGTTGCTAGACACACATGATACGTTAGCAAGGTAATGCAAAGCTTATAAATGTAGAAATTCAAATAAACCTAGTAAAGATTATTTTACATAAAATATCCCTCCAGGTTTTAATGACTGCTGAAAAGTAAAAATACCTCTCAATTTCCAAGTTCAAACATTTGACCAAACAGCTTAAAAGTTTAGACAATCTTCTAAAATTTTTTGAACTCAAAAGGAGCATAACGATTTAAAAGGCTTTCAATCCTTATTAATTTAAATCCCTTTTAGAAGTAATCAGCGATCTTTGTGGGCCTGAAGCACCATTCCACATTACTTAGCGCCGGTTTTAGGACCACAAAGCGGTATCGAATAAGGGTCTCATAGGCTGATACACAGAGCGACGAGCCGCCTCGCCGTCTTTATCAGAGACGGCATTGTCAAAAATTTCCAAGCAAACCATCACCCTGATTGCATAACACACTTTCTACCTATAAAAGATTTTTAAAAAAAAAGGTAAAGTAAGAAATAGAATTTATACCGTCTGAAAAGACACAAAAATTAAGAAATAACGCAATAAATGTTGTTGTATTGTCATAATGAAAAGCAATGCCTTGCCACAGTCACGACATGCTTTTACTAATTCATCATCTCTTCTAGGTACTCAAATTTGGTATTTTATTTTAATCTTACTTTTCTTCACTATCACAAATTAAGTACTTACTAATACTATAGTTAAGGGTTTAATTTAATGAAAATTAAAAAAATGTACGTCGTTTTGTGGCGAATAAATACTTTTCTTTCTTTCAATGCCATTGATTATAGTGTCAGTGAGTGTTACCGTTCAGTCTTATTTTGCGGCAACGTTTATTACTCGTAGTAGCGGCATCTGTAGTCGATGCTGGCACAATGTTCCGTGCTCTGTGGCCTGATACATCACTGTAATAAAATGCTATAACCGCTTGGTGGTCTAATTTGTCTTCTTTAGGACCACGGTTCAAGGGTTAGCATTCACTGTAATGTTCGGTTTCGGTATCAAGTTCATGAAAAATGTTCGTGATAAGTTATGAGCCTACCGATATTAGCGACGAAATGTGCCGTGCAGGCAAGAAATAGCGATACAAAATGTGCAATTTTTATTTCTGGTCATGTATTGGGTGTAACAAAAAGGTGTTTAGGTTCGAGCAGAAGCAGTTCCTAAAATATGACTATTTTAGGAACTGCATCTGCTCATGGAAATGAACAAACTATCTTCAAGGAAGACTTAATCAATTCTGAGAAATGTCTGTATAATATTTTATATCGGAACTAATATCACACAATAATATATGATTTACATTTTTCTACATCTAATTTAGAATCTTTTGACATTATTGTTAAAACTGGTGTACATAATATTTATAACTGTTTAGTTGTATACTTGAATTTCACTCGGAATATTAATTAATAAATTATAGTTATTTCTATTTGTATGTAAATTGCATGTTGCATTCAACATAAAGTAAATTTTATTATGAATAAAGGAAGTAAAACTTCTCAGAAAAAAAATGTGCCTTCCAGGACGATTTTGATCAGCAGATAATAAATATGTACGGCATATCATAGTTTTAATTCTCTACGTGTTCCTAAAAAAAATATTCAGTTTCATGGACAGAAGCAGTTACTAAAATATGACTACACCCTTCTGTTACATTCTACTGTATACATATATTTACACACATACATACGTGTGAAAACGTTATTTTGTTTAGAGTAAACCATAGGCTTTTTAGATTAAAATGCATGAGCATGTGACATTAATTGCGCGGATGGAAGCCATGGCACCTGTTTGGCCAAATTAAATGTTTATTTTTACAATTTCCCAAGGGAATCTTTATTATTCTCGTGAAAACCGTCCTTTTTCATTACTTGTGATGTAACGTACCTACGATCTGTCCAACGAACTCCTGACAACTTTTATTCAATAAAACTTCGGGGGTTTAGCCATAGTCTATGGTTTAAGCCTGGCTTTAGAAACTCAAACAGCAACTGAAAGTTGATATTAAGTTTAAAATTTAATTATTCATGTTGATTATAAACGGCGGAACAAATTTTAAATTGATTGTTGTTTACTTTATTGATAGATAAACAAAACAGCCATTAATTAAAAGGTTTTCCGGATGAAGCCAGCCGGTAATAAAATGTTCAGTATGAATCAACAACCGAATATTTTACCAATAGCGTATTCTTCACCCAACAATATCTGTGTACAAAATACATTTTTCAACATTTCACCTAACTATATTCATTTCATAATAAATCTTTTATTAACATATATACAATTGAAAATTATAAAAACAAAAACAAACCTATATACAAATACAAAAGGGAGACGGAAAAGACCTCATTGTGCATCAAAAAATTCGTCCACATCGATGTCAATGGGAAACGTGCCCAGAACGCTGGCAGCATTGCCACGTTGGATGGCAATGCTGATTCTCTGGCCGAAGAAAAGGCCAGCCCTCTGGTCACGTGAAGAGTCGACGAGCTTTGAACTAATTTCTCGAAAAACTCGATGCGCACTCGGACCCCATGGACCTAATGTTTCAACCCCAAACGGCTCAAACATATAACTCCCAATAAGGTTGTTATATTTGCGCCGTTTGAGGTTTTCTGCACCGGCAGCAGCCGCCCCAGTACAGCCCGCCGTGCTAAGAAGATGGGATGGCGCAAGGGTGTCGACACATGTTGCATCCCATACCAAAGGCCTACCCACTTTCCAAGGCATTATGGTCATCCCGTCTGGTCTCTTCCTATCGTCGCGTGCCAAGCCATTGGGTTCTAAAACTGCTGGGACCCCGGCGGTGACAAGAGCCCGACGTATGATGTCATTAATGCTGGCGTGCCGTGCTATCCGGCCAGCGCTCCTACTGCAGGATAAGCCATGGTGACCGAGGCGGTCGACTGCTTTACCACATTGACAACGATGTGGAGCTCCGCTAGGAGCACCCAAACGCAGACATGTAGCGATCCGGAAGGTGTTGTCACTCAACATAGTACCTTTGTTGAGTGACGGTAGTGCCTGTAGCCAGAGGCCCGACTCCCACTCTCCCACAGCCAGCAGGCGGGCACGCTCAGCAGTATTGGTGGACGAATTCATAAGTTTTTTTCCGTACCAACCTGCAGAGCGGCTCATCCCACTGTCTCTGGGAAGATGGGTTCTCGGGCAACGCCGTATTCGGGCAAGCCACTTTCCAGGCGCACACTGCGTCGGTCGAGCACGGCACTTCAAAGTTAACCAGTGAAAGGGATGTAATTTTTGTGGTTAACTTTTCAGTGCCGTGGACCGAAGACAAGAACGCCGGTAGGCTTATACTAGAAATTTTGCGGATGCGTAGTCAGAGTGCATCGAATAATTTCATCAATTTTTTCCAAGAGATGTGGCTGCTTCCATAAAGGGGAAGAGCGGAGAAAATACATAAAATTTGGTCCAAAACAGCAATACCTAATAAGAGTAAAAGCCGAATTAAGATTAATTTTGGAGAGTCTATCCGAAATATTATTAAAATGGTTAATTTTGCCACCAATGAATGAAGAAAAACTGTCTTCCAAAATTGGGGAACCTAGGAGGTACAGTGAAATTTATCTAAAATTTTGATCTCTGGGGCAATAGCCTATGCAATAGCATAGAATTTCTGTAGGGTTGGTTGTCTGTTGGTATTGTCACTAAGAAAAATTTCACATTTGGAGTGGTTGAGGTCAAGGCCGATGGATTTAAACTGCTTTTTCAGGAATTGAAAATCTGCTAAAACGGTTTCTACGTCACCTCCTAGTGTTAAATTAGTGTTAGTTAAGTTAAATTTCGAACTTAGTTTCTGAATAATGGGATAAATAGCCAGACTGAAAATGACTGGCCCGAGAGGGTCACCTTGTTGGCAACCAACTGAAGATAGCAAAACATTTTCTTTGTACAATAATTTAGATGGATGCCTATAGCATTGCCACAAAAAGCCGAAAATTTCTGGAAGGTCTTTTTTTGCTTCAGCCAACAAAGTGTCCCTGTTGACAGAATTGAAGGCGTTTTTTACGTCAACCTTGAGGATGAACTCACCCTGGTTAGAATTTAGGAAGGTAGAAAGGGCATGTACGGCAGCCTCACAGCCTCCTCTAGAGCCAAAGCCAAGCTGTAGGGGCTGGAATCTGTTTGTAAGCCTTTGACCGTAAAGCTTACAACAAATTTTGGCTGCCATACGCCTGTAGGTGCACCCGACGGCAATAGGACGAATGCCGCCGTCCCTCTATCGCAGGGCACATAAGTTGGCCCCGTACAAGACATCGACGACGGCATCGTTCACGCCGCCGGAGAGCATTAAGTTGACTAGTGCCGCAAGCTCCTTCAAAAGCGACTCACCAGTTTCCCCGGCGCCTGAACTTAAAATGTCCTTTAAGTGTTGCGGAGTCAAGCCGTCGAGACCGCCGGCGGAACCGCTTCGGAAGGAGCTCCAGGCGGCGATCAATTGGGTGGGTGAAATATTGAAAGGAGTTGAATCAGGATGAGAGGTTTTGGGGGGGTCGGGAAAGGTAAGGTCATCCGCAGGCGCTGGATGTTTACTCTCCAAGGCAGATATTGTTTCTGGAGAGTAGGGCGCCACCACATCACTGCTGAATAGTAGCCTCGCTGCACCCCTAATGTCACCTTCACCTAACTTAGATTCCACGTGAAAACATAGGTCTTTCTGTGAAAGTTTATTGAATGGTAAATTTAGTAAATTTTGATCCAAAATTGTGGTCGAATTGTTGCAGTTTTCTTTAATTTGATTTGTAAGTGTTTTTTTCAGTGCCAAATCTTTTTTAACGTGCAGAATCCTATAGGAGAAGGTTAGCAATTGCTCCTAGGCACTATTTGAGTTCTCTTGGGACACAAGATGGATGCAATGCGCCAGACTCAAAGCAACGGACCGTCTCCCACCCCGAGGAACTCGCTCCAATACCGGAGTAGGTTTTTTTAATTTTTATAATGTTTTCCAAAGGGAAGGTTTCTGTTCAAAAGGTTGGGCAGTGGCTGAAGGGGACAGAGGTACACTATGTGGTTTGTGAACCTTGCCACAGTGTATCCTCAGCCCCCGTTCGCCTTTAAAAAAGCGTGCCTGTGAGCAATGGGGACATCGCACCAGCTGAACCTCAACGGATGTGGCAGGTTGACTGCTACAGTTGCCGGCATCACTACAGTCTACATTGATCATTAACACTTAATAAACTAAAACTTACCCTAATAAAACTATATACACGATATTATATACTGTTGGTGAAAGCCTATAACTGTATAACTCACACCAACTAACTTGCACGCAGTTATCTTGAATAAAGATGTGGAATGTATTCACTGATACTTGGATTTTGGTAAAGAATAGATTTATTGTATACCATCAGAAAAATCATGATACACCGTAAAAAAAACAATTAACACAATAAGAACAGATGTCAGATTTAAACTCATACTAATGAGTTCACTCGATCATATAGTATTTACATTGAAGTATAAAAACCTTCTTTCTAACACTCCTCCTCAATTAAATAACTATATAGTATCCGCATCCTCGTCATCAATCATCATTCTCTCATAGCACCACAGCAATCATTATTATTAAGCACTCAAATTCATCTCTTTCACACAAAACTCATTCTTACATCGTGGCAAGGACTTTGTCAAAATATCTGCAGTCATTGCCTCAGTCTGCAGGTCCTCCACCTTCATAATGTTATTATTCAATGCATCTCGTATGTAGTGACATCTCAAATCAATGTGTTTTGTCCGTTGATGATGAACTGGATTCTTCGCTATCTGAATAGCTGATTGGCGTTCATTTCCGGTAAGCTCTTCTATAAGACGCTTGAGGAACGTTGACTCTCTGTATGCTTCGGACATGGCTATATATTCAGCCTCTGCACTAGAGAGGGCTACTGTACGTTGCTTCTTGCTTTCCCATGATACAGGAGCACCTCCATAAATGAATACGTAGCCAGAAAAAGATTTCCTATCACTGATATCTCCGGCATGATCAGCGTCTACGTATCCAACTAGACGTTTCCCTGTCTTCTCAAAATTAAGTTTATAATTGATTGTACCCTTCAGGTATCTTAATAATCTCTTTGCTACACTCCAATGTTCACTTGTGTAACAACTGTTGAACTGGCTAAGATAGTCAACGGCATAACTTATATCAGGTCTCGAGCAAACAGCTAGATACATAAGTGACCCAATTAGTCTCTGATAGGGAATATCTTTAGGTGGGACGAAATTCTCTTCCACGGGTCTCTCCAGTTTTCTACCAGTCTCTAACGGTGTCTTGACTGGTTTACAGTCAGACATTCCGAACTCTTTCAGAATTTTTTGAATGTATTTACCCTGATCAACAGTAATCTTACTATCATGTTGCTATTGTTGTTGTTGTTCCTAAAAAGTTATCTACTTTTCCCAAATCCTTCATTTCGAACCTGATTTTAAATTCGTTCTTGACTTTTTCTTTCTCAATATCATTGTCGTAAAATATCAAGATATCATCCACATACACTGCAATGTAGACAATGTTATTTCCTCTTTTTCTGAAGTATACACATGGTTCATTTTCAGATCTCTTGAACTTCATCTCAATGAGAGCATCATGTAGTTTCTTATTCCATGCTCTGGGTGCCTGTTTGAGACCATACAGGGGTTTCTTCAACAGACATACGTAGTTCTCGTCTTAGGTTGATTCAAATAAACTCTCTCCGTCAAATCTCCATTCAAAAATGCTGTGACCATATCCATCTGATCAATAGAAAGGTCATTCTCAACAGCAATAGCAAATAATAGTCTCAATGTGCTATGCCGAATCACAGGCGAAAAAGTCTCCGTGTAGTCTTAGTCCAGAAATTTCTGTGTAAAACCACGAGCTACTAGTCTAGCTTTATATCTCTCTTTCCCCCCTTGTTCCTTTTTAATTTTAAATATCCATTTGGAATCCACCACATTAAAATTAACATGGGACTTATCCAGCTTGACTAGGCTCCAAGTATCTCCTGTTATTATCCACTTGTGTTTCAGGTGACAATCACTCCTCCTGAACGTTTTCGGTTTCAAGTGTCTCGTCTCTTTTGACTTGAATCTCTTCTATTGTAGCATCTCCAGTACAATCTTCAAAGTTATCTTCGTTATCCATAGTTTCTGTCGTAGTCATCACCTCACCAGAGATACTGTTTGTTTGCGTCAGTTCTTGCTGCCTTTCATTTCTATGTATTTCAAGATTTAGAAATTCCCTAGGAGCATTCTCTTCTGGAACTACCTTTTCTCTTTTATTGAAGAACTGGTTCTCGAAAAAAGTCACATCTCTTGACTTCTGAAGCTTAGCTGTGATGGGGTCATAAAGCCTATGATATCCTTTGGATTCTGCGCAATATCCTACGAAGATCATCTCCTTGCTTTTCGCATCGAGCTTCTTGCGTTTAGCTTTGTCGATGTGCATGAAAGATTTACAACCAAAAACTGTCAGCTCACGTAAGTCGGGTTTTTGTCCTGACCATTCATAGGGAGTCACCTCAACAGCCTTTGTGGGTGAGTGGTTCTTCAAATACACTGCTGTATTTATAGCTTCTGCCCAGTACTTTCTGTCTAAGCATGCTTCCTCTAGCATACACCTAACCTTCTCGACTAAAGTGCGGTTAGCACGTTCTGCAACGCCATTTTGTTCGGGGCAGTAATCAACGGTTAGTTGTTGAATAATCCCATTTTCTCTAAATAGTTGACTAACCTCTTTGTTCACGAACTCCTTTCCATTATCAGACCGAAAATATTTTATCTTTTTATTCATTTGATTTTCTACAAGTGACTTGAATTCCACTAACTTGGAAAAAACTTCACTCTTCTTCTTCAAGAAACATACGAAAGTGTACCGCGTTTTATCATCAATAAATAAAAGAAAATATTTCATGCCGCCGTGTGAGTCCATACTCATTGGACCACAAATGTCTGAATGTATAAGCTCGAGTACTTCAGTTGCTCTCGTTGTACTATTCTTGTTAAATGGTGTTCGTGTTTGCTTACCTTTCAAGCAGGGCTCACATTGTAAGGTATCCGGATTTTTGAAACTTACTCCTGCCGCCATACAATCTCTCAACAGCTTCATGTTGGGTATTCCAAGGTGTGCTAGTCTCTTATGCCAAAGCTCGTACTCATCAGGCACGGAAACTGCAAATGCTGAGTCAGGTTCTGTAATATTGGATTTAAACTTGTAAATTCCATTCTCACTTTTACAGTTGTAACTCACTCCTCCTTTTATACAACATTCATCCTTGTCATATATATCACACCCTCTCTCGGAAAATACGAGTACTTTGTTTCTACTCACCAATGTATCCACACTCAACAGATTCGCAGACAATCCAGGAACATACTTTACCTCTTTTACTCCGAATTGCATACTACCATCATTAATGACATCTCCTGAACCATATGCATACAACTTCTGACCGTTAGCTACACTAATGTCCTGCACTTTACTAAAGTCTTTATAATTAGCCAGCCAATCCTTCCGATAGGTCATGATAGATGACGCTCCTGAGTCTACTATCCACTCATTGTTGCTGCTATCCATGGTACTGTATGCAAGTAATGTAGATTCCTTCTTGTCTTTGTTTACATTGGGATTCTTGGGACAACTCAATGCTTTATGCGGTCCTCCACACACAAAACATTTTATCTCTTTCTTCTGCTTCTCACGCTTCTGCTGCGTTTGCTTATTATTGCCTCCACTGTTCGAAGAACTACCCTTGTATCTTGAACGGTTATCTCTTGCAATCAATCAAAAATGTCAAAGGTATTGGGACTATCCTGTTGAAGCAGTTTGGTTTTGACATAATTTGATGTCAGTGTGATTTTGGCATTCTCTATTGTCAGCGGTGCATAATCTTCAGTAAGGCCTTGTAGCATGATCGCTGCTAGCAGTTCATCGTCTACTTCCTTACCGATGTCACGTAACTGCTGAGCTACCTTCATCATAGTGGTGACATAGTCCTTCATACAGCTGAATTACTCTAGCTTCAAGCTAACAAGGTTTCCCAACAACCGACATCTATTTATCACTCCTTTATCTTGGCAATTGTCCTCTAATGCTTGCCAAGCCTCTTTAGCAGTCTTAGCCACCTGTACGTATACTAGTAGATCAGTGTTTATCATAAGACAGATCTTAGCGCGAGCCCTCTGGTCTTTCTTTGTAGCTTCCACGTCTGTGGCAGCTGGCGTAGTTGTAACGTAGGTCCACAGATCGTCATGAACTAATGACACCTGCATTAAAAATTTCCACGTCGAATAATTTGACGAGCCCTCCAATTTTTCGAATGCAGGTAAGCTACTACTAGACATCGTTCTAGTTGCCGTACTACTCGTACTTGTACTGCTATTGACCATAATTGTGTCTTCGATCACAATCTCTGTCCAAGATTCTCTATCAGGCAAAACTTACGAATGGTCCATAACCTGTTGGCCTATAGCTGTATAACTCACGCCAACTAACTTGCACGCAGTTATCTTGAATAAAGATGTGGAATGTATTCACTGATACTTGGATTTTGGTAAAGAATAGATTTATTGTATACCATCAGAAAAATCATGACACACCGTGAAAAAACAATTAACACAATAAGAACAGATGTCAGATTTAAACTCATACTAATGAGTTCACTCGATCATATAGTATTTACATTGAAGTATAAAAACCTCTTTCTAACATATACACTAGAGCTCACAAAAAATATATAATATTAAAACACAAATAAAAATATCAAATTGACACACAAAAGCTGTCAGCTGTGGGACTCAGGAGGCCTACGCCCATCGCAACCGTTGCCTTGGCAACGGGCCGGCCATCGCGTCGTAATATAGGTATAATTATAGTTGGTTTACACACACTTTTTTTTCCACACACTTAGTTCTTCTCAAGAACAAACCAGCTTCAGTTCGAGTTAGACTTCGAGTTCGAAAAAAGCCCGTTTTGACAGCTATAAAATTATTATTAATAATTTTTATAGCTGTCAAAACGGGCCTTTTTCGAACTCGAAGTCGAACTCGAACTGCTACGTTTATCTTAAGTAATGTTTACACAACAGTCCATTGAGAGTTTTTTTTTCTATGGGTTATAAAATACTAAGAAAAATCTATTTTATTTGTACTCTCTCTTTTCTATTTTTTTCACTATTTTTTTTTTTTAAATAAAAAAAGATTTTTTTTATTCGTCTTAGCAAGACCTGTCTCATTGGGGTGCATAAAAATTATTGGCCCGCCATCTTTGAGAGTCCGCCATATTGGATTCAGAATGATGTCATTACCTAACCGTGTATTGTCATCCAAACCAAACATGTACCTATGCAAAAACCAACTTTTTTAAATTCAATTGAAAGGATTTGACCCATAATACCTACCTACTAACTCTCTAACTAACTAACAAGGTATGTTAAATAAAAGCTTGTAAAAATAAATATAAAGCATGTAGGTAACATACAAGGACTTACCGCATGTAATATCTCGCGTTCTCATACAAAACACACAAGCATGTAATAAAACAAACCTGCTTCAATGTGTCCCATCTGCACCAGAAAGGTGCTCGCCCATGTTTGCACATCTTACCGTAGAAGCTACAATATCCCGGTTTCGCGCCATATCATTTTTCACATTATTTCCTCTTTCATAAAAGTTGATATTTCGTACGAGCACTGTTGCGTACACGAAATACGAATTCGTAGTTTCGTACATTTATTCATGGCTGCAAGCTGGCCACTTTAGCTTGCCTCTTTGTTTTACAAATACACAAGACGGGCCTTTAGTGCAGAGGCACACTGATGTGCATATGTATTTGTTCTGAATACGTTCGGATCACCATCTGTTAATATCCTGAGTAGCTCCGTAGGTACTTACTTCTGAGTAGCAATTTGTTTCTTTGATAATAAAAGCCAGAACATCGTAAGATAATCGCGTCGTTTTTTTCCTCAGAAAATCGATAGTCCCAGTCGGAATCGAGGAATTTCAAGGGGCACTTTAAATTTAAATCGCCCAAGCTTATAAAGCCGATTATAAACGAATCGTATTTCTGATAAAGTAATTTATCGGAGTGAGTATCGTCTTGATCATGGCGAGTTGGAAAAGATTGGTTCCATTTCATTAAGGGTGTGAGAAATCTTGAGAACAATTTGTTTTTCCACAGTAATATTTAATCCTACATAATGCTGGCTCTACATAAAAATTATACGTTAAAAAGTTGCGGAACTTATACAGAGAAATATTTTTGAAGTTAGCGAGCGTGACATGTTTTAGTTAATGTATATTTTTTTATATAATTTGCATTTTTATTCTGGAGTACACGACGATTTCTAGAATTTTGTTGTATTTTACGGAGTATATTTTTCAACGTTTATGAAAAGAGCAGAAATAATAAAACTTATAGAATTGAACTTTTTTAGGTCATGGTGTGAAATAGTAGTAGAGAATAGTTTTATAATAAAATATGTAGAATAGCCTATATCGTTATAGACTTTGTTGTGATCTCAAGTTGTTATTATAACCTCGGTTTCATAATCTTTCTTGAAACCCACGCAAGTCTATAGCGTGGCCTATTATTTGTAAGAAAACACTGAAATTAAGTTTAATTATTCATTTCTGAATAAAAAAATTTAAATCTAATTTTAATAATCGTCTTTCGTCGGCGCTTGTACATGATTAATTCTTTTTGTAATTTTATTCAGTTTCATTGTATTTATTTTTTACTATTTCAAATGCCGTAGAAGAATGTTTTGGTTTACCCGTGCATTCCATAAAAAATCTCTGTATAATGACGACAAATTCGTAGTTTTCTAAGAAAAATATTGATTTGGTTACAAACTAACAATGTATGGAACTTTAGATATTCTTACAGACTAAAATATCTAGGTAAACTAAGACGTTTTGTACAAAATAACTTCACGTTCAATGAAGGATTTTCAAGGAAGTTTTCATAGGGTGGATCAATGACCTACAAAAAAAAAACCGGCCAAGTGCGAGTCGGACTCGCGCATGAAGGGTTCCGTACTTGGTAAATTGCGGTTTACGATTTATGACGTATTAAAAAAAACTACTTACTAGATCTCGTTCAAACCAATTTTCGCTGGTAGTTTACATAGTAATGTACATCATATATTTTTTTTAGTTTTATCATTCTCTTATTTTAGAAGTTACAGGGAGGGGGACACACATTTTACCACTTTGGCAGAGTCTCTCGCGCAAACTATTCAGTTTAGAAAAAAATGATATTAGAAACCTCAATATCATTTTTGAAGACCTATCCATAGATACCCCACACGTATGGGTCTGATGAAAAAAAATATTTTTCGTTTTAGTTTCAAGTATGGGAACCCCCAAAATTTATTGATTTATTTTTATTTTTATGTGAAAATCTTAATGCGGTTCACAGAATACATCTACTTACCAAGTTTCAACAGCATAGTTCTTATAGTTTCGGAATAAAGTGGCTGTGACATACGGACGGACAGACAGACAGACAGACAGACAGACAGACATGACGAATCTATAAGGGTTCCGTTTTTTGCCATTTGGCTACGGAACCCTAAAAAGAGGTTTCTCCCTACCGTCACTAGACGGCGCTTATCCATTTTCAATACAAATTGACGTTTGCGTTACCACAATTGAGTGTGAGTAAAAAGTCGCACTGAGGCCTCTGGTTAGGACCGCTGGAGTTCGCTGGCTGCGAGAAAACAGGATCGGTCGATGTGGCAACGCTTGGGGGAGATCATTGTCCATCAATGGACGTTTGGCGTCTGAAATTATGATGATGTCCAATTAGAAATTTGTTTCTAATAGCTTCCACCATTTAGCGGTTTCTCAATCTCAGCAGCATTGAGCGCTTAATGTGGTTTCAGTTAAACAGGACATTGGTAGTCGCCTATTCTTCATTCCTATCAAAACTTATGCTACTGTCTGAATGACTCTGGAATTAAGGCAAACCACAGACGTTTATTTGTACATTATCAAGAAAATACAGACTATTATTGACGTAGACAAACTGTCCACAAAAAGGGTTTTAGTAAAGCTAATAAACATAGCAAAAATGAATAAAGGAACTACATATATCACTACGTGTATGTGACTTAACGGTCTTCACACAAACTAATAATAATAATAATAAGCCTGACATAGTGGTGATAGACCGATTAGAGCGTCGCGCAATGATTGTTGATATAGCGGTCCCCCATGACGAGAACCTCGTGAAGGCTGAGAGAGATAAGAAAAGTAAGTACCTATCTTGATCTAGCTCGCGAGGTTGTCGACATGTGGGATGTGAATACAGCAGTCATTGTGCCGATAGTCGTGACGGCCAATGGCATAATAGCTAAGAGTCTCGATGAACATCTGAGGAGGCTCTCGTTGGGCAGCTGGATCAAGGGCGTGATCCAGAAAGCGGTACTCCTGGACACGGCGCGTATCGTTAGGAGGTTCCTCTCTCAGCAGCCCTAACCACCGGTAGCTTGGACCTTGTTCCCGATACCGGTGGGCTACTAATTTTTATATTTTTAAATGTTTTTTTTATTTTATTTTTATAAGATAATATTTAAAAATGTAAAAACTATGTACAATAATGAAATAAAGGAAATAATAATAATAATAGCCTTTATTCAGACATCTTATACAAAACGTTTACAAATTGATTTATCAAAAACATTGATCTATTTGACACCTGTCTGTGTGCCTTTATAGGCAAAGGCCTCCTCCAACTGTTTCCATTTTCCTCTATCTTTAGCAACTGTTGTCCATCCACCTCCAGCTACGACCTTTATTTCATCCACCCATCTTCTTGGTGGCCTTCCTCGTTTCCGCTTAATATGCCTTGTGAACCAGTTCGTTATTGATTTAGACCATTTCTCTTTTCCTCTGATTGTGTGTCCTGTCCATCTCCATTTCAGCTTTCTGATAGTTACTGTGACATCTTTTGTTCTTGTGCAATTCTTTATATTGGTGGTTCTTACTCTATCAGAAAGTCTCTTCCCCATCATGCTTCTTTCCATTGCGTTTTGGCATGTTTCTAGTTTATGGATATGAGTTTTATTCAGCGCCCAGGTTTGGCAGCCATATGTAAGGACAGGCAGTACGCAAGTATCGAAAAGTTTACGTTTGACAGTCATGCTCATTTCAGGATTTTTCATAACTTCTTTTAAACTCCAATATTGTTTCCATGCATTACCTATACGCCTGTTGATTTCCTTAGAGGTAAGGTCCATTGGCGAGATTGTTTGACCGAGATAGATGTATTTATCTACATAATCAATTTTGTTGTTGTTGTTCACGTGGATTGGTTCTTGGTTCCCGTTTGTCATGGCCTTGGTTTTTTCTGTATTCATGATTAATCCCACTTTACGAGTTTCTCTATCCAGATCATTCAGCATAGCCTGTAACCCTGCGCTTGATTGAGAGATGATGATCAAATCATCTGCAAATCGCAAATTTGACAGGTATTCGCTATTAATATTTAGTCCACATTTCTCCCAATCTACACAAACTACTAGTATGTAAATTGGCTATTCGTACCACATAACATTGCAATCAATTTTCAACTTTAGCAGCTTAACAATAAAGTCTGAAGTTCTGTGGGTTAATGTTATCAGACAATGGGTGACTAGCTCAACCGTTATTTGTAAACAACCACATAAACAGGTACCCGCTGAAGCGTTGTGTAAAGCGAAGTAGGTAACTAGCCTTTAGCCACACGTCCTCATTGTACCATGCATAACTTGGTGCGTTTTAACATGCCTGACCAAACTAAAACACAGACTAATTTTCTTTGTATTTATTGGTACCTTTATGAAGGCAGATCTTTAGGACAAACTGTGATTTAGTAGAGTGATAAGTCTTTTTGCACGACTTCTTCTTTACGTGTTTATTCAACTCAAATTTTGTCCGAATAAAATGTGTCCATCACAATAGCTCTGTCGCTGCCCTCGTTTAAGCCGTTTTAGGTGAAGGTTGTTTTGCATGCAGGGTGTTGATGGCAACACAAAGTCATTTTATTCTTATATTAGCTGCAACACTATATGAACTGTGTGAGGAACTGCCATACATTCCCTTCTCTTTATCCTGTATCTATGACCAATACGTTTTCATGTGAGTTATAGTAAAATATTAATAAACCAAGTAAATTTTATCAACCTACCAACCTAAATACAAACTACAGTCCGCTCGATCCTTCACCACTTAAAGAGTGTGGATTTTCCTAGCTCATGATGAACGATGCTCCAACACAGGGTAGAAAAGGTGTTGGTGCATATCCTGAGAAGGGACTCCACACTGTTTAGGATGTATATCCCATTTTACCAGGTTCTCTCTGCAGAACCAACTTAGGCCTGCAATCGGTTCAGAGATTTCCAGATTGGCCTCTATAGGTCGTGTCCAGGTGCGAGACTGATGCTCTACCAGAGTGACAAAGTGTGGAGGAGTGGGATGTCTGTTTCTCCATAGTTCACATCTTTGGTTTGTCGCGCTGTTTTCTTAACTTTTCACGACTGATGCAAGAATTTAATCTTCAATATTTTGTTTTGTTTTTGCTCGGAGAACGGATGGTCGATGGGATCAAAATTATCTGGAGTGGCGACCGCAAACTGGAAGACGCAACGTTGGAAGGCCTCCCTCTAGGTGGACCGACGACCTGATTAAGACTGCGGGCATCAGGTGCATGCGAGATGCACGGGACCGATCAGCGTGGCGACGCTTAGAGGAGGCCAATGTCCAGCTATGAACGTCTTTCGGCTGAAATGATAATGATGATTTTTTTTCTTCAATGTTGAGAGTAACCTCCTCTCCTTGAGCTCTAGAGAAAATTACTTTCAGCATTCATAAAGATTGTCAAAAGTCCAAATTTTCCTGTTGGAAATCAAATCGGACCCATGGCTTTTAAGGCGTAATACCTCCAAATCCATTCAGCCGTTGAGTGATTTTATATTATTTATATCATTTACAAAAAATTACATCACACCTGTATTCCGCTAAAGGTTTAGGCAATTTAATATTAACTTTAATAAAATTATTAATTTAAAATATTTTTAAAACATGCTTTTTCGTACTTAATCTTCTCAGCAAACCCTTTCCTTTGATACCCATATTGTGGCAGTGCACAAAAAATAACTAGTACGCCATCTTGGGCAATCCGCGGTATATTGGATTTAGAATGAAGTCACTTAGCTAACCACGCATTGTTATCCAAACTAAACGTGTATGCAAAATTTCATTTTAATTGGTGGTGGATAACGGCTTGGAATTTCAGTTGCAAGATTTGACCCGAACACACATACATACATATATTGCAAGTTAAATAAAAGTTTGTAATATAGACGTTTCACGTTTACAGGCAGAACGATACTGACACAGTAGAGTATATAATACTTAGGCTTTAAACTTCCTTAGAATTCCTAACTATTTACGATAAGATCTCTTTTCATATTCTTGCCTGCATACCGTTCGGAAGAGTCGTATTAATATAATATAACTACATTATAAGGCATGACTCGCCGTTCACAACAGTGTGCTGGTGCCTACACTTATGTATGGAAGTGAAGGTTGGTTATGGCAAAAAAGCCTTGAAAGTAGGATTAATTCAGTATAAATGTGTTCGTTGGGAAGCATGTGTGGTGTAACTTTAAATTATAGATTGAGGAATGATGTAATAATACAACGTTGTGGTTAAAAAGAAGATGTAGTGACTAAAATTTTAAAGAGTATGTGAAGATGGTTTGGTCATGTTGAGAGGATGAATGAAAGGCGACTAACCAAAGGTATTTACAAGGCAGACGTGAATGGAAACGCCGGGCCCCTCGCGGCGTTTCCATTCACGCCCTAGAAATACATACATAGACCTTATTGGTGATGTTCTTGAGAAAGGCTAGGTGCGCAGTACTCATAACCCGCGTGCGTGGATGACTAGATGTATGAATTTGAGTGAAGCAAAAGAAGTATGTAAGGATCGTAGCAGGTGTTCTGTAGTTTTTGCCTACCCCCATGGAAAAAGGCGTGAGTTTATGTATTTATTTATTAAAACTTCATGCAACATAAAGGTTCATAGGCGGACTTAATGTCTAAGGCATTCTCTACCAGTCAACCAAGATGTATGTTTTTATGTACATTTTAAGCATACGCATTATAATTTGCACTTAGTATAACATAAGCTCTAATAAGCCAGATTAACATTATACACATCGTTTTAACTTATTAAAAGCTTCACATATGATACTCGCTTTTTCCACCGTCTTTGCCCGCGTGAAACACGAAAAATATTGACTATGCGTAAGACGAAAAATTTTCATTACGCGACTTTAATTGTGCGTACAGCTAAGGAGTGGAATTCCCTTCCGGAGTCTTTGTTTCCTGATAGCTACAACCTTGGGTTCTTTAAGTCAAGAGTGAATAGGTTACTTCTAGGCAAGCGTGCTTCACATCGTTTTAACTTATTAAAAGCTTCACATATGATACTCGCTTTTTCCACCGTCTTTGCCCGCGTGAAACACGAAAAATATTAACTATGCGTAAGACGAAAAATTTTCATTACGCGACTTTAATTGTGCGTACAGCTAAGGAGTGGAATTCCCTTCCGGAGTCTTTGTTTCCTGATAGCTACAACCTTGGGTTCTTTAAGTCAAGAGTGAATAGGTTACTTCTAGGCAAGCGTGCTTCACCGTCGAGCACATCATCACTAAACATCAGGCGACATAGTGGCCAAAGGCACAAAAACAATCCTTGCGAGAATGTACCGGGAAACTACTGTGTAGGTCCAATACATAGACAACATTAAAATTGTTGAAAGTTGATCAAAATCCAAACATACAGACTTTCAAGTTTATAATATTAGTAGGAGAAGGATTTGAGGCAGTAAAATAATTTTAGAACCGGAACACTCTTGCTTATTGAAATTTTCATTCGTATTTCCTAGTATCCGTCTATTGAAAGGCCTTATTTTTCTAAAGAAAGATTAAAATATCAAAGCTATAACACAATAAAAGTAGCTATTCAAAACTTTTTGTTCAGGAATCGAAAAGTTGAAACCTAAAAAAGGATCAATAAATATTAGCAAGTTGTTTCTTTTTGCGAGAATTGAATGTAAAAGCTGAGACGGCGAACACAACGATCTTCAGTGTCTTCATTGGCAAAAGTCACGGTGTATTAGGCAGATATTTATAACGCTGTGAACACGTTTTCTTTGATTCCAAAGTATCTCTTTGTCAGAGATACTTTGGAATCAAAGAAAACGAAAATTTAGGGAAACGTGTAAGAATATAAATCATTGTTCTCAAAGATTTTCTTTTTGGAATAACGATTTATGAATGAAAAAAATACTTTTTTTGTCGTTTCTAAACTACCTATTGGAGTACATTTTGTATACTTTTCTTGTTAAATTCCATTGTACCTTTTAGTAACTGAGTGCATTTCTCTGTCCCTAAGTGTACCAGGTCCCTCAGAAAGTATTGCGAAAAAAAGTTTTTATATATGGGAGACTGGCCAGTTATAATGTTTTTCGAAAATATGATTATTTATAAGTAAAAATAAGTAAGTTCCAATTTCAAAATTTCCCTCCACATTTTTTGCGAGTTAATTCAAAGTATTGTGTCTCACTGAAATATGGATCTGCGCCGGGAACATTTTAGAGCTATGATTTTATACGATTTCAAGTGTCGCCTGAAACCGGATGAATCGTACGATAGACTTCAAATGGCATTCATGGATGAAGGCCCTTCCAAGGCAACCGTGTATCGTTGGTATAACGAATTCAAGCGCGGTCGACCAACTTTGGGGGATGACGAAAGAAGCGGTCGCCCTTTGACGGCTGTTACCGAAGAAAACGTGCTAGCAGTGAAAAATTTAATCCAAAACAATAGGCGAATTACATATCAGGAGATTCAACACATATTGAAGATTGGATCGGGAAGCGTTCACGAGATTCTACACAGCCATCTTCGCGTGAGGAGGATAGTATCACGCTGGGTGCCGCACAACCTCACCGATGCTCAGAAGCAGGCCCGGGTGGAATGGTGCCGTGATATGCTTAACAAATTTGAAGCAGGCTCGTCTCGGCGTGTTTACGACATCGTTACAGGTGATGAGTCCTGGATTTATCAATACGACCCAGAAACCAAGCGCCAGTCGACTGTTTGGGTGTTTCAAAATGAGCCAACGCCTACCAAAGTGAAGCGATCTAGAAGCGGGGGTAAGATTTTGATCGCTAGCTTTTTTAATTTGACTGGCCACTTGGTATCAATTCCCTTACGGGATCAAAGAAGCATTAATGCCGAATGGTATACTACCAAATGTTTGCCAGAAGTTTTCTCTGTTATAAGCAACAAGCGACCAAACACAGGGCTCCGCGGGCTACTGCTCCACCACGACAATGCACCTGCGCACACCGCACTCAAAACGAGGGACTTCCTGGACAGCACGCCAGTCAAACTCCTGGGTCACCCTCCTTACAGCCCTGATCTAGCACCGTGTGACTTCTTTTTATTCCCAAAAATAAAAAATCAGCTCAAAGGGATACAATTTTCGTCGCCGGAAGATGCGCTGGCTGCGTTCGAGCAGGCTGTAAACGAGGTGTCTGCGGCGGACTGGAAAAAGTGTTTTGAAAACTGGTTTAGGCGCATGAATCTTTGTATAGAGGCTGGTGGAAAGTACTTTGAAAAGATTTAATAAAAATATATGTACGTATAGAACAATTTTTTTTTAGTTTCGCAAAACTTTTTGAGTGTCCCACGTATAATGTTACGGGATAAGCCCATTTATATACGAATACAGTACTTTAGTAAATGTAAATGTTGTATATGGTGTTTTTTGACATGTGAGATAGTGTTAAAACGCTACAAAACAAGTTTATTTACAGACCTTAGCTTCACAAAAACCTAAATTGTTATATTTTTCGGAACAACAATTTTAGTCATTGTTACTTCGTAAACGTAAATGTTTTGTGATTTTATCTTTGAATCGAATAGTATTATCCACTATAAAAGATTAGAATTGTAGATTCGAAGTTTTCTAGTCCAATTCCAATCTATTGCGACTTGTGTCTCGGAACAACAGACCACTAAAGATACTTTTCACTTTGAAAACACTTGCCTGAATTACGCTTGTCCAGTAATATAATTTAACCTGTAAATTCGTACAAGGTGAGGCCCGAGGCTGTTCGAAGTATTCGGAATCTTAGACCAAAGTTCTACATTTGGCCAAATAGGTTTTCAAAGCTGAACAACTTATTCAAAACACAAAGTAAACTTTGCCCAAGTTTGTTGGGACCAGGGTCCTAAACTGCGGCAGTTGCGTATCTTATCGTGGTTGTAAAAGAAAGATTTAAAGTTCGAGAAACTTCTGGGCCTCATTTCTATCATCTGTAACGGCTATAATTTTATTTATGGCCGCCGTTCGTTTTGTTTGCTAGACATATTTGGTTTTCGTCGGTTTGTGCGTTTCAAGGGCATGTTGGTTTTATATGGTCCGTATTTTATAACAGTCCGATTCACTGTTAAAATTTATCAAAAGGTGAGTTAATGAGGTTTAGACGACCTACGCAAGTACAAATCAGTGTTTTAATGTATTGCAAGAAGGTACTTTTACGTACCTAAATATATTAATATCAATTTGTGAGCTAGCACTTGCTAGCAGCTGTTAGGTATGAGTTTACATAACAACTACATCCGTGTTGAATAATGTGAATTTGCGTGAATAAGAAGAATAACAATAGTTTTGTATTAACCAATGTATTGGTTTTTATCATAGTATCCTGACTCTCAAAACGGTTAAGGAAAACATAGAGAGGAAATCGGCAATTCCTAGAACAAAAAATTCGCAGACATGTGACGTCTACCATTACACACAGACCCGCGTGATGGATTGCATTTCACTCCCTCTCACAGAGAGGAGGCCTGTATCCCAGCAGTGGAAGCGTTATGGCTGATTATTCTTATGCTATGCTAAGTCAAACATTTGATTAACTAAATATATAATTCAAGCTTATTTCTAAAAAACCCGTAGTTTTTACAAATACAATATAAATACCTTTCTTCAAAACTTTAATACAGCAGCATCGCCCGGATCGATTGCAAGAGTACCGATATTACTGAAGTTTGTTTAAAACAATCAGTTCTTCTTTCATAAGTTCGATGTTATTGGAAATAAAGGCAGCTCATCCGTGTAATTAACTGACAAGTTAAACACTAGGAAACCGTAAAGGGTCGGCTTTTTGGACCTTTCTATTGAAATTTTCTGATGTTGGAAAGTGCTGATTTGAAGCCTCTATTTAGTTAGAGAATAAATTAGTTCGTATTAGGTCAAGTTTTATTTGAATAAATAAATAATTTAATTGCAACCAGATGAGCATTTACGGAACTTAATTGGAATTGTTTTTGAATTTGCATGTCAATTTTCAGAACCGCATAATAATTATGATTGTAAGCTATAAGTTGAAAACTGAAATTTAAGCAATCTCACCGCAGTCACAATTTTCCTACTTATTGGCAAAGTTTTTGGAATTGATTGCAATTTTAACTTTGTAAATACAGCAATTAGTATCGAATCGCGAAAGAAAAAAGTTTTACCAGCAAAACCCACTAAGCAAAGCCTATATCCTGTGTAAGCTAGCTGTAAGACAATTTATCAAGACACATGACACAGGACCACTATTCCCATTCGCTTACTTTTTCGATCTAAATATCATATCCGCAATCCATTGCACGTCAAAAGGCACACCAGGGAAAAGGCAGGAGCCGAAAACATTTTTCTACCTCTCACTCGTTGCTAGGAGATTTGCAGTTATATGGGAAGTATAAAAGGCGATACTAAGTCTCTGGAGGAATCTAGAGATTGTTTTGCACGTCACCGTAGCCTCCTCGATAGGGAGTTATTTCGTGAACGGTTCTCGTTAGGCATTCGTTTGTTAGTTTATTTTATTTGTTTTTGGAGCCTAGTAGTAGTATCTAGCTAGTAAATATAGTTTGTATGTATTTCGCTGGTTTTGGTGACAAAGTTACAGATCAAGTTTGGTAGTGTTTTGTTTTTATTTGTTGTGTTGTATTGTCCTTCAGAGGAGGTCCTGGCTAAGGTACTTGTCCCAGCGCCGGCGACGAAGCGATTAGCTTTCGACTAGTTTCTCGCTGAAAAAACGTACAAATGATACATGATCCCGTGTTAATAAAGAGACACGTATTTTAATAGTTAATTGCTGGCTGTTCACACTGGCGGCAAGTTTTTACTTACCACAAGTTTGTATCAGCGACAAAAGCTATCAAAGTTATACTCGCTCAGCGATGCTCGCTTGGAAGTCAGAACCCACGCCGAGAGACCAACCAGCTGTCATTTCTACCTACAGTGCGGCCGAGGAGCGAGTGGTGTGAGTAATAGCCCGTCACACATTAACACTCGAAGCCGAGTGACAAAACTATCGGAACTACACACTCGCTACTCGCTGCTCGCCATTTCTTTTATAGTTTCTAGCTTTACTCACTACTCGCTGATCGTCGGCGGTGGGAAAAGTACCTTGATATTAACTGCCACACCGATCGATCATCAAGGTTAAGCAACGCTTGCCGAGGTCAGTCCATGGATGGGTAACCATCGTTTAAATGTTTGTAAACGCACCCAAGATATAGACAGAAAGTACTAGTGTGGAGCAACGTTTTTTTTATAACCTATATTTTTAAATCTATATTTTTTATTTTTTTTGTTGTTCAATTACTATTATAACAATTATGCAATAGCTGGAACTCAAAGCCTTCTTAATTGCTCTGCTTTCACTTCTCTCAAGTCTATTTCAAATTACCGATGCCAATGTTTATTTACCAAAAATTTCAATGGTACATATTAACCCCCAAGTGCAACCACCACCTAACTTTACCAAGTATACAAATATTTCCATAATAGCCTTTCGCCGACCGCGTGGAAAATTCTTAGAACCACTTTTCTGGTTAAAAAATCTTTACAGACTGCATTCTTAGTGAACACCTCTTAAATTTTCACTCTGCTTCTACGACGTGATTAAGTAACCAACAGTCGTCTGAACACTAAGTCCGACGAGGGAAAGACAACTAAGTATATGTTTTATTTTGTTCGAAAATTTATGTTGATCACCTTATCTTAAATAAATCATTTAAAAATGTAGAAATAATAGGTTTATTTATAAAAACCTTTAACCATATGTATTATTATCAGATTCTTAATTTTAATCTATTAAAAGTTAAGAAGCTGCTGATCAGTACTTTTATAAATGATAAATGATTTTATTTCTGTAAGTTGGTTTGTACAAACGCTTTTACATGTCTAACATATATATATTTTTTAAACTAGATGAGGTAAATAAGGCCCTAAAGTAGGATTGTGTCATATTTGAGAATAGTGCAGGTGTGCGTTTAGGTTGTTTTGGTCTAATATAATGCGACTTTTGAAGCAGCACTTATAACGTTACGTTTAGCTCCGGAGAGCTAAACGGTAGTCACGTTAATAAAAATAGATAAATGTAAACTAAAATTAATAAAAAAGATATAGAAGTATAAAACTAAAGGGCCAGCTTCGCGCGACGTGGGCAGGTATCCAGGCAGCAGGTCGAGCAGGAAGTCGTAGAATGTCCGAGGTAGATAGGTGAGCAGACACCACGACGGACAAGCAGGCAAACGGGCAGGTAGGTAGCAAAATGGTTAGGCAGACAGCTGGACGGACTGGAACTCTTCAAAACGTCGTGGTATGCTCGAGAGAGACACGTGAGCAGGCACCACGACGGAGTAGCAAGCATACGGTCAGGAAAGGCAGGCAGGTCAGCAGGGAAACGGCTAGTAGCCAGATACGTGGGTAAATCATACACGATATAACACTCACAGTATATATATTTTAGAGCACTTCAGAAAATAATAGATTCACATAAAAAAATCACAGGTTTTGAGAGTTTTCAGAATAGAAAAAGACATTGAATTCCAGTACACAGTATAACCCACTATCGGCGTTCAGACCAGACTCTAGCCTAAAAAAGCTGAAGCCTGTTTTTCATTCGTTCTCCATTTCTTCTAAATTTAAAATTCAAATCTCAATAAGACCAGAACGAATAAAAACGGCTTTACAAAGGCGGGTCAGTCTGCTCTGACCTTACAATAATGTACAACTAGCTTAAGGAAAGGTCTAGGTAGTCCATGGTATGGTATGTCTATGGCTTTAAGAAAATAAAATATACAGACAGATGTCATGTCAGATGAAAACGTCACAGTAGAAAAATATTACAAGAATTATAAACTATGAATATAATTTAAGTTTAGATATTTAAAACAGTCAGAGATAACTAAATATGCTTTCCAGATGTAATAATACAAAGAATATATATAAAAATGAGTTACACAAATTGATACAATATCAAAAGATGTGAAGATGGATTGTATAGTGTTATAAAATTGTAAGTAGATCTTGAATAAATACCACACACTTTTCTAGTAGCAGCTGACTTTTCAGCCTTGATACAATTACGCATTAATAGCCTATAGGTAAACTTCCCGTTGCTGAGACACAGGCTTTTCTGGATGAGGAAGTCGGCTAAAAGCTACATCGCTCTGTGTAAGTTGGTTAAGTCCACGAATCTTAGAACACATCATCAAACATTACTTCAATCTCATAGAAATAAACTTCAGACCATGTCCCATTTGCTAGATTGCTCCAAATGTACGTTTACATGCACGCTAGATAACCTGTACAATGCCTCCGACGCTGCAATAAACTTGACCACCTAGTGAACCCAAACAGTATAATTAAAATGCACCATGACACGAATAGAAGAAGAACTTGGAAATAACGCTATTAACATTATTTCCTAGGTACCAGGTAGCTAAATCACAATCCTCTCAATAATATTATAAAACGAATACATTAACAATTATATTAGACATATAGCAACACAACGCCTTTGCAACAAACTAATATATAAACACGGGTAACTAAAGCATTTCAAACCTGCTAAGCCGTTTATCACGTCATCTTATTAAGCCCATTAATGTTTAACACATGTACTGAGATCAAACATTAAGGTATAGCTAAATAGATTCGTAGGTAACTATGTACATTGTACTGACAATACCTGTACATTAATACACTATTATCAAATTGTTACGGGCTGTCTACAACATTACAAGGATGTTGTAGAGAAGCGCTAGAAACGCTAGTGTGTTATGTCAAATTAATTTATTTATTTATTTATTTAACAATCATGGACGACTTACAGCTAAAACAAACAGAATATAAATTAGTACGTGAGACTGACAGCCAATTAAAAGTCATCACTTCTAAAAATAGATTGGAAAGAAAGAGTGTGAACAACACAACATAGCTACCAAAAAAAACAAAGCAGTATAGCATGCAAGCTCAAAGTAAATTAACATTTCATAAACCATACAATGATAAAAACCTGAACATACAAAATCCTAATTAAAAAAGCCAAGGCTCAGGCACTTTCTGGCCGAGGACACACCCGTTATGAAAGGATCAAAATCATGCCGCTTACAAATGTCATTAAAGTTTCTACTTGCACGCACTAAGTACTAAGGTAGTGCAACGTTTAGTCAAATAATTTCATTCCTACCATGTTGACTTATTCTTGTTTTTGAAAAATGATTGACGATGAGTGACGTCAAATGACAGTGTACTCTAGAGAATGAGTGGCGCCACCGCCACCCGCTACCCGGGCACAGCTACGAGCGCACGGGACGGCAGCCGAAAGGATTCGATTGGACGCGACGGCACCCCAACGGAGCCGACCGCGCGTCGCAGCATGCTTTCGGATCCGAACGCGTGTCGCAGAAGACGCCCAAGGTCAAGCTGCTGTGCGCGGCTTGGCAATAAAGACTTTAAATACTTCCTTAAGATTGTAAAATCGTGCCGTTGGTGGAAATTCTACTATACGGCCATTCGAACGTTTGCCCGAACTAAAAATTTCGAACGCTTCTAAGCGTTCACCATACAATAAACCACACTACCTTTTTAATTATCTTGCGCACCGCACAAAACCACTCTTGAATATACCCAACTCTGTGGCAAGATTTTTACGGCCTAGTAGGACCTATGTATGATAACACTTTTGTATCAGACAAACGTGCGGTCTGTCCTCTCCTCATATAAGTCAATGGCACTTCCACATTTTTTTTATATTCTTTGGTCCACATTGTGTGTACAGACTGCTATTTTAAGAAAGGTAATAAGGATATAGTAGAGGGAAATGCGAAGGGATCAAAGGACCAAGAAATTAATTAAAAAAAACCATATTGGATTTCTTTAGTTTTTGTCATGAAGTTTTTTCCGGTCACTTGCGTCCATATTTAATAGCTAGAATAGGATGTGATAGATGGACCTTTTTTTCCGCACTTAGACACCCATTTGGTCCGTTGTGCGTGCAGACCTCCTCGCTGTGACAGAGAACGGGCCTTAATCCACCACGTGGGCCCAGTGCGGGTCTGTGGATGCCACAACATATCTTTGAATTTTCAGTTCTAGGACATGCCGGTTGCCTCATGATGTGTTCCTTTACAGTTTTTAGAGCAGTGGTGATGAAATAATGGTGAGCTCGAACTCACGATGCATGGGTCTCTACTGGGCCACCACTGGACTCCACTCATTATTTAACAGCTAACATACCTTCCTTAATCATAAAGTTAATGTGGCATGTCTTTCTTTGAGTTTTTGGTCCTTTGGTCTGGATATTCTTGGTACGCATTGGATTGGTAAACAAAGGTTACATCTGTCAAAACCACTATGGTTCAATCTTCGTTTTCTCCTCTTATACTTGCATTATTAATAATTAGGTATGTAGGTACTGCAACAAAATCTAATTTTTTGGAGGGTTGCTGTTTAAATATAATAAACTAGCCGACCCCCGCGGCTTCGCTCCCATCAAAATTATAGCCTATGTTACTCGGGAATAATGTAGCTTTCCATTGGTGAAAGAATTTTTACAATCAGTCCAGTTGTTTCGGAGCCTATTCGGTACAAAAAAACAAAAAAATATTTCCTTTTCTAAAAAAATATCTTCTCTATATTGGTATATAGATGTCGCCGTAAAAAAGATAACCCAAAAACAAGTAAAAATTAAAAATTTCCAAAAGCACCAACAATATTTATTTATTTCATACTTTTAAAACTAACTAATTTATTTGATCGTGTCTATTAAGACACGCTTTGATCAGCAATCTATCGAACACCTGATTATGACATGATATCTTGCGAAAATTCTGCGATTCAAACAGTAAAACGCCCATAACTTTTGAATGGCTGAACCCATTTTCACAAAACATAGCAAAGAACACTTCCTATAATGGTTTATTCCCATCGGCCACCCCCAAGTTGCCACCCCGGTGGCCGATGGGAATGATTTAGTGAAATTTCCTACCTTCCTTTATTCCCATCTGCCACCGGGGTGGTGGATGGCACTGACTAGTGGCGTTTGCCGATTTATTCCCATCTGCCACCTTCATAAGTTTAGTCGAATGGTTGATTCTCATGACCGTAAAACGAGGTGAATAGAAAAAATATCAAGAAAGTTTTCAAGGATCATATTTGACTATTTTTCCATGATAAGCCGTGTTGCGCCATCATGGCGCACTGGGTACATGTACACGTGCATGTGCCCGGTGCGTCAGGTGAGCGCAACACATACATGAATTGATTGTTTTGTTTTGTTACTAACATAGTTTGTAAGTATTGTGTACTAACATAGAAATAAAATGACGTGTCTAAGTGTACTACTAACATAATTTTTAAGTAATTTGTAATACTAACAAAATTATGGACCTTTGAATATGCAATTTTTTTTTTTTTTTAAATCATCAACATTTTTTTTTGTCTTATGTGCGGGTGAAATAAAAACAGAATTCTATAATATGGGCACAACACCTTGAGTCAGACTTCCAAAAACCAAAATTGAAATAGGTAGGGCAATGCAAGGCGCGCATTTAGTTAGAAATTTAGATGATATTATTAAGTTATCAGGGCCAGCACCAGCTGGATCCAAGTAACAAAGTAAACCGGTCACAGCATCAACATTCACTTTTATGTGACAAATGTCATGAGAATCGCCCACCACCCCGGTGGCGGATGGGAATAAAGGAAGGTGGCAGATTTCACTAAATAAGTCCCATCGACCACCGGGGTGGCAAACGCCACTAGTTAGTGCCATCCGCCACCCCGGTGGCAGATGGGAATAAAGGAAGGTAGGAAATTTCACTAAATCATTCCCATCGGCCACCGGGGTGGCAACTGGGGGGTGGCCGATGGGAATAAACCCCTATAATGTCACTTTTTAAACAGCAAAAAAAACTAAATCAATACCGGTTCATCCGTTTAGCAGCTATGGTGCCACAGACAGATACATACAAAGATAACACAAAGGTACACACGTCAAACTTATAACACCTCTCTTTTTCCGTCGGGGTTAATGATACCTAAAAGCCAGCAAATTCTTTATAATGGCTTGCAAATAAAATCATTTATTAACATCCGTACAGTAATTTACCTTTTATAATCCTTCATCTCCCGACTTCATTTACTAACTACTCTCACCCGTTCCACAACATGATAACGTGGAAATAGAAAAAGTTTTGATCAACCAAAACTTCAGTTATGTCTGGTTTTGTCTAATGGAAAATATTAAAACGTCCTCACAGGGCTCCCTGAGTCACTTTGCGAATCTAGTTAGCAAAATACTTTTCCAATAAGGATAAAATACTTTCACTGTGCCTAATATTGGTGAGATCAGAAGATTTTTATTTGAAAAACTCACGTCATGCGTTTAATACTTCTTTTATATTCCTCGGATCCGCTTAAAGCTTAATAAATGTACATAGCCTTTAAATGCTGTTTTTAATCTCTTAAAATTTTCCTGAATATGTTTTCAGGTATTTTATTATTATTTTTATTTATTTGTTCACAAACAATTAACATTGTGTCGAATAGTGGGTACATAATAACACGAATTGGTGGCTCATAATTGCAGTAAAATTAACACTTGAAGATTAATTGCGCACGCACACGGCGCACGGTTGGCGCAGTGGTTGAGCGATTGACTGCAGCGCTGCGTGTCGCGGGTTCGATTCCCGCACGGAACAAATATTTGTATGACCTACAGATAGTTGTTCCGGCTCTGGGTGTTGTGTATGTGAGTTTATATGTTTGTAATCGCACCCACGATACAGCAAGAAATTCCTAGTGTGGGGCAATGTTTTTTAAAAAAAATAAAAAAAAAATAAAAATAATAATGTAGCAAATTGTATATTGAAAATAATTTACAAACAGATTTCATATTAATCTAACTCTGTCTAATTTCCTTTGGCATTAGCTTAGAAAACAGAACAACACATAGATTGACGCCTTTATTCCCAGAAGATTGAGGCAGGATATAGTAAGAGTTTCCAATACTTTTAGGTTATCTAACTGACGGACTCTTTTCGGTTCTATAAAACTACAAAAGAAAAAATTAAAACAGTGTTCAAATCACAACTTGCTTAAACACGAGCAACAACTTCATGACAATTACATGTACCTTTGAAAACTAGGTCGGAGCGTGTTCCTAACACAATCCAAATGTTCTGAGACACTTCGGGCTACTTCCGACTCTGTCTACCCCACGTGCCGGCTAGTGTCTTCGTACGTGACGTAGCCAACGACTTAGAAACTAGCATTACACATGGTTGAATGCATTTTCTTTGCGAGTGTCGAGGACATGACGCCATTGCAGTGTTTTTCTTATGTAATTGTGCAGATTTCGTTGGGAAATGACTGAAATAAGTTTTAAATGTTTAGTTGTTTGCTTTTATGGCAATTATAATACCAGCCTGTAACTGTCCCACTGCAGGGCAAAGGCTTCTTCTCATTCAGAGAAGGCACTTGATAAGCATTGAATACCACACTTACACAAGACGGGTTGGCGATTTCAGACTTATATTAACTATGTTTCCTCATGATGTTTTCCTTCACCGTTGGCAGTGATGTCCAAGATTAACATAGAACGAACATTTATGAATCTAAAAAAGTTACAATTGCAATTGCATTTATGAATCTAAAATTTTTACCTCAAGCAGGAAAGGCGACTTAGAAAATTTATGTCAATTATGAACACAGAATTTATTTAACGAAGACATTCCCGAGCCTTTGGTCCCGTGGCCAAAAACATTTTCCTTTTAATGCTATTTTCAAGAGGAATGAAAAAACTAGCTGAAGGCACTAGTGTAGCTTTTTATCAGTCAAATAATTTTCGAAATCGGATCTGTGCTGCCATTGATTCTTCTTACGAACAAACACAAAAAATAAAAAAATGTCTCTTGCAATATTATCTAGTTTAGAAGTTTTAATGGAGAAATAACATAAACGGGTCGACGCTTCTCGGCATTGAAAGACCGTTAATAGAAGAATTGATAGAAATTAAGTTGAAATACTTCTTCAACATAATGTTGTGCTAATATGGTTCTTAATTTTATCAAGTGGTTGTGCAGGAGATTCTGGGTTCGCTTCCTGTGTCGGGCAAAGTGTTATGGGGTTTTCCCATTTGTATCTCAGTTCGGAATCTGAGTTTGCGCCCAGTTCATGACAATAAGATCATCTTATTAAATGGCATTTAAACATTGATAACTAAATGTAGACTGATGTAATATTGGTACATTCTCTGTCTCACTAACCCTTCTGTGAATACACGCCATCATCATCATCATCATCACCAGCCTTTTAATGTTCCTACTGCTGGGACACAATCCTTCTCTCTGTGAGAGGGAATGGGCCGTAATCCACCACGCGGGCCCAGTGCGGGTTGGTGAATGTCACATGTCTTCGAATTTTTGGTTCTAGGACATGCCGGTTTCCTCACGATGTTTTCCTTCACTGTTTTTGAGCGATAAGTTATCAAATACAAAAATTACCTTTACAACAGTCATTCCTGCCTGATTACGTGTAGTTGCACAGAGCTGCTTTCACGAGAAAAGGCAAACAAATTCTTGCTTAGTTATTCTACAAAAAACGTTCTGTTATTTTATCCACTTCCCATGTGGTGCCAAAAGTTTAGATTTTGTAGAACTTCAATTTTATTCCAGGGTTCTGACATTGAGTGTATGCTTGATTTTTAGATGATACAATTTTTTTTGTCGTTCGTTTTATTTGATTCAAACTGTGATTCCCTTGATTCGCCGCCGTACACAGACTCTGTAGGCAGTATATTACTTTGTCAAAAACTTGTGATATTTATTTATTCAGGACCTCCAACGAAAGATCTACACAAAAATACAATGAATCATCAAAGTGAAGTAAGGACAAGTGCACTCCCTCAATTATTTAAGGCCACAACATGCTTTTTAGAGTATTGTCTAAATAAAAACTAGAATATAAACTCTTATTACAAGGTAATAGTAAAACATAAGTTTGGCAACTCTTCGGGCTGTGTTCGTAACCTTGGTTCTCTTGCGGATGACTTCATTTTTGATTAGATCACGCAAGGAAACGCCGAGCATAGCCTGCTATTGCCTTTGGGCAACTTTAAGCCTTCTGATGAGGCCCATTGTGATCGACCAAGTGTGTCTTTTCTGTCTTTTCCATACGTCTATAGTATGCTGACATCTCAATATTCGATCACCTCTTTTCCAACCTTTTAGACTAACTAGATCACTATCAACAGTCCAGATCTTTCTTTCATCGTTTGTTTGGTCTTTCTCCGCGTTTATAAACATCCATATTTTATACTTAAAACTTTCCTACAACATGTTTTACAACTAATTAAATTATTTTGTAGTAAATCCTCTCAACGAGCGAGCGCTGTGTCCTGTTGACAACGAAATGCACATTACCGTCTAAACGTCTGTGGGGATAACGACGACAAGGACCAAAGATATAATGCCGGAAATGTTCTAAGCGGTCCTTCATGGTGACCCTGACACAATTTTCATTAGTCATGCTATTAGTATATGATCAGGGATCTCTGAAACGTACTTTGACCATGTTGCTTGATATGACTGAAATAGGCATACTCAGACATCGATGTAGGATTTTTTATACTGTAGAGTAGAATATTACCGTAATATTAACAAAACATAGCATAATCGTTCTTTCCCACTGTTCCCACGGGTGGGTCAAAAGCCTTTTCTTAAAGTGTGTATTCAGGCCATAATCTATAAAGCGGGCCCAGCGCGCATAGTTGGATGTCACACGTCTACTGTCATTGTGAGTTATGGTATAATACATTGAATTTTGCCGAATGATTTTAACTTAACAAGACAGAGAGAAAATAATAGTCGTTTTTGCCATACAAACGAAAACAAAGACCAATGTATCCCAGCAATACCAAACTCCTTCAGTCTTATTACAAAAAGCGGTTTAACTAAAAACCCAGGTTTAAATCTCTATAAACCACGGTTTAAATAAAAATGATATTACAAATAATGGTTTAGCGATAAACCATGGACCATATCATGGTCTAACGCTAAACCTCGGCGGCCCCTAGTTTAACGATGGTCTAAGTCGTATCTGTCAAAGTTTTCTTTTAGGTTATAGAATCTCTTTCATTGTGTTGTGTTGTTTTTACCCTAAAATGGATATTAACATGGTGGATTTAATTTATATTGAGGATATTACTTTTTCCTCGGTACTCAAATTCTCAGATGTTTTTTTTTGTTGGTCCATCACAACACTTACATATTAACACATTATTAACAAAGAGGCAATTGTTATAATATAGACTTGGAGAACTTAAAATCCAAAGCCAACTTTGGAATCCAGCCAAAATGAACTTTGATCAACAAGCGATGGTTTTGTTTATTGTTATGGTTTCATGTAACGCGCGAGAATGTTACGTTTCGTTACACGTACCTAGATGTATTATTAGTAATTAATACGGATTTAAGTAATGTGCTTAAAACTAAACAAAACTGCAATCGATAAAATAAGTAATGTTTATATACATGCAAAATAACAAATTGTGAATATTTTAACACTCCTAAACATCATTTAATTCTTATCGTATTATCAAAAAGTTTTCTTTTCTGGGCATACGGAACGTTGCAATTGAACGATATTATGGTGAACGAATGATATTTGTTTTATTCTGTGGTTGATATATTGACAATGGTTCAAATGACGGTACAAAGAAGACCAAGGATTTTTTAAGTTTTGCAATACGGAAAAATTTAGACCATGGTTTTGCAGATAAGCCTGGACTTGATAGGCCAGGTTTAAACCAAGGTTTATTGAGTTTTTTGTAATAAGAGTGCTTAAGTTTATAACTTTGCATTCCAAAGTCAAACTTCGAACTTATACGATATGCAAACTAAGGTTGACCCCGTCGAAGAGGTCAATGATCTCTCTCCCTCGAGAAATGCATAAACAAGATAATTAGGGTGCAGGATTACAAGGATTGATTGGGGATTCTGTATTAAAAATGGGTTCCATTCTAATGAAGATTTATCACCTTAGTACTGATTTAACGATTAGATTTATCGGTGTTTAGGCGTGCATGCAGTAGGTAGATGTAGATATGCTATTGGTTCTCTTTGCGTTTTATTGATGATGTTTAGCTTTCGAAACTAAATGAAAATTAATTAATTTAGGTGTCATGTAATGCTTTCATCTAACCTTCTCCTGAACTTAAAATTTGGACAAATATGTTTTTCATGGCAGGTCTTGAAAATCCTCATGGACGCCCGAGCTGCCTCACATACGAGCTAGCTCTGCTGTGTCAGACTCACCTAGTTACCTACCGACTAAAAAACAACTCCTGCTTTACAATTGATCCACAGACACGGCGTCCGTGCCCTGATTTATTGTTTAAAAAAATGCTTTGCTGCGGGCAACTTAACTTGCAAGTGGCGTTTACACCAGAGCTAAAATATAGTTGTGCTCCTACATTGAACACATAAGATCATAATTATTAAATCCTTAGGGTTTAGGGTTATATATGTAGGGTTGTTTTACACTTATCTACTCTAAATTACTATATATCTATATCTATTTATTATTGGCCTATACTATGCATATATATGAATTTACTCCACAGGGTGTTTGTTCGTATTTGGTTGGGTTGGGAGTCTTGGGAGTTTAACAGGGAACTTGTTAAGTGTTATTTAGGTGGGGTCTGCTGACCAGGAACTTCGCTAGCCCAAGTAAAGCCTCTACGATAACTGCGTCTTAATGCTGCATGGCCGTCTTCAAGTTATAAATAGACTAATATTAAAATATTAAATTGTTTGTGTTGTAGGAGGCAATTTCTGAACTCACTGATCCAAATACAGTTCGTAAGTGCTTTTAGAATATAATTTTGGAATATGCCACATGACTAAACAGCTACTAAAATTTTAGATAAACATCTGAGATCTGCAGTCAACATGACAGAGTTTAAATGATTTATTAGGTCAAACGTGACTTTTGAGTATTTTGGAGATTATTCATTGGTATTAAATTGTATTTATTTCTTACAGTGATGCCTTTTTATCTGAGGGGTATCTCGCAGTTTAATCAAAGTGATTAGCTACTGCTTAACCGGGCGACCCTGTGGAGAATAATTTAGTAAACTAGATCCTCCAGCCAGGGCACGAACGATAGTGAGGAAAAATATTTATTGGGTAATTTACCTATGTTTGCAATATTCTTAAGTATGTGAGAACCATTTTCCTATTTATTTGTCATAAATAAATATATATTATATTCTTTGTCATAACTATAAGTACGACTTCAGGTCGGTAATTCAATCATACGAGTAAAATACAAAATAAATAGTACTTAGTTTTTCTTGTTAAATAAGCCTTGCTCACCCACAAAAAGACCAACGATTATAACTATTTATCGCGAAACAAACAACCAAAACATTCCACAAACATCATTAATCTTCCGCTAACCTCCCTCGAGAGTAGTGACATCAAAATCGATGACAAGTTTATCGTGATAATGAGGTAATAACGTATCTCTCTTGTTTCTATAATCACGATTATGTTTCAGAAACCATCTACATTGACCCTCATCAAAACTATCTGTGATATCACCCTTGTTTGTAGATCGCTGGATTAATTTTCAGCTTTCCGTGAACGTAAATTATACATATTTGGCTTCATAAGCTAAGAGATTTAACTGTCACGTCTTGTGCAAATTTTACTTGGATTTTTTTAGGTCGTTAACTAAGGAGAAATTAGCCGCCTCATTTTCCCCTGGACCTTGTAATTTTCAGGTTTGTGAAGTGACAGGGCCATAAACTTTGTAAACATTTCAGGTAGAAGGCGTTTTAAACAAGGAATATTATTAAAGTTTGTCTGATTTTGTGTCAAAAATATGGACATGCTATATTATATATGTCCACTTTATGAATAAAAAATCACTAAAAGAAACAGTGGAGTCTTGTGAATGAATCAATTGTTATGAATAGACATCGGATTATATGCATTATCCTAATGCCAAAATATGCATGCAAATATGCACTAAAAAAAGGGTGATTTATGCACAAAGTATGCACTATCAAATTACTTCATTAGAATTCATGTTAATTGTCACAATATGGTTAATTATCACTTGTTATTTGTGTGACAACATTCAAACAAATATTTTACTAGATTGGCTAGAGAAATCAGTCAACCGCTGCGCCAACCGTGCGCCAAAATTTATAAGAAAGAACATGATATTTGGCGCCATATCTGCAGAAAAAAATCATGCCCGACCTGGGTTTTTATATAGAACAGCATTTTATTAACAATACAACACCGCTAACACATTTTTTATATATATGTATATATATACAGGTAGGTAGGGCAGATCTTTAGTGTGCAACAAGAACAATGTTGCTGAGAGTACTGACCCTTGAGGGACCTCGGCATTAATATCCAATTGGTCCGAAGAGCCGTGGTATGACCGTGCCGATAACGGACCATCCGTTATCGGCACGGTCATACCACGGCTCTTCTATATAACACTGCTGTTCTATATATAAAAACCCAGGTCGGGCATGATTTTTTTTTTCTGCAGATATGGCGCCAAATATCATGTTCTTTCTTATAAATTTTGGCGCACGGTTGGCGCAGCGGTTGACTGCTGCGCTGCGTGTCCCCAGTTTGATTCCCGCACGGAACAAATATTTGTATGACCAAGAGATAGTTTTTCCGGCTCTGGGTGTTTGTGTATGTGAGTTTAGATGTTTGTCAACGCACCCACGATACAGGAGAAATTCCTAGTGTGGGGTAGTGGCATTAAAAAAAACCTTGAAAAATAACGTCTGTGGACATAGAAGACATTTACAGCCTACACATTAATATACAGTTTTAAACGTCACAAGATTTCTCTAGCCAATCTAGTAAAATATTTGTTTGAATGTTGTCACACAAATAACAAGTGATAATTAACCATATTGTGACAATTAACATGAATTCTAATGAAGTAATTTGATAGTGCATACTTTGTGCATAAATCACCCTTTTGTGGTATGACCGTGCCGATAACGGATGGTCCGTTATCGGCAAGGTCATACCACGGCTCTTCGGACCAATTGGATATTAATGCCGAGGTCCCTCAAGGGTCAGTACTCTCAGCAACATTGTTCTTGTTGCACACTAAAGATCTGCTAGACATAACCTTTTTTTTGGTTACAAGTCCCTAATAAATACAGAGAAAAAAAAAAAAAAAGATCTGCTAAATCCCGGCACCTTTGGGTATGCTGACGGCAGCATTGTTGCTGAGAGATACTTGTCCAAGGCACGGGCTACCGGGCCGCAGATCCGGTCTCTCCGTGAGGCCATGGTGAAATAATTATTAAATCCTTAGGGTTTAGGGTTATATATGTAGGGTTGTTTTACACTTATCTACTCTAAATTACTATATATCTATATCTATTTATTATTGGCCTATACTATGCATATATATGAATTTACTCCACAGGGTGTTTGTTCGTATTTGGTTGGGTTGGGAGTCTTGGGAGTTTAACAGGGAACTTGTTAAGTGTTATTTAGGTGGGGTCTGCTGACCAGGAACTTCGCTAGCCCAAGTAAAGCCTCTACGATAACTGCGTCTTAATGCTGCATGACCGTCTTCAAGTTATAAATAGACTAATATTAAAATATTGAATTGTTTGTGTTGTAGGAGGCAATTTCTGAACTCACTGATCCAAATACAGTTCGTAAGTGCTTTTAGAATATAATTTTGGAATATGCCACATGACTAAACAGCTACTAAAATTTTAGATAAACATCTGAGATCTGCAGTCAACATGACAGAGTTTAAATGATTTATTAGGTCAAACGTGACTTTTGAGTATTTTGGAGATTATTCATTGGTATTAAATTGTATTTATTTCTTACAGTGATGCCTTTTTATCTGAGGGGTATCTCGCAGTTTAATCAAAGTGATTAGCTACTGCTTAACCGGGCGACCCTGTGGAGAATAATTTAGTAAACTAGATCCTCCAGCCAGGGCACGAACGATAGTGAAATATTTATTGGGTAATTTACCTATGTTTGCAATATTCTTAAGTATGTGAGAACCATTTTCCTATTTATTTGTCATAAATAAATATATATTATATTCTTTGTCATAACTATAAGTACGACTTCAGGTCGGTAATTCAATCATACGAGTAAAATACAAAATAAATAGTACTTAGTTTTTCTTGTTAAATAAGCCTTGCTCACCCACAAAAAGACCAACGATTATAACTATTTATCGCGAAACAAACAACCAAAACATTCCACAAACATCATTAATCTTCCGCTAACCTCCCTCGAGAGTAGTGACATCAAAATCGATGACAAGTTTATCGTGATAATGAGGTAATAACGTATCTCTCTTGTTTCTATAATCACGATTATGTTTCAGAAACCATCTACATTGACCCTCATCAAAACTATCTGTGATATCACCCTTGTTTGTAGATCGCTGGATTAATTTTCAGCTTTCCGTGAACGTAAATTATACATATTTGGCTTCATAAGCTAAGAGATTTAACTGTCACGTCTTGTGCAAATTTTACTTGGATTTTTTTAGGTCGTTAACTAAGGAGAAATTAGCCGCCTCATTTTCCCCTGGACCTTGTAATTTTCGGGTTTGTGAAGTGACAGGGCCATAAACTTTGTAAACATTTCAGGTAGAAGGCGTTTTAAACAAGGAATATTATTAAAGTTTGTCTGATTTTGTGTCAAAAATATGGACATGCTATATTATATATGTCCACTTTATGAATAAAAAATCACTAAAAGAAACAGTGGAGTCTTGTGAATGAATCAATTGTTATGAATAGACATCGGATTATATGCATTATCCTAATGCCAAAATATGCATGCAAATATGCACTAAAAAAAGGGTGATTTATGCACAAAGTATGCACTATCAAATTACTTCATTAATTGTCACAATATGGTTAATTATCACTTGTTATTTGTGTGACAACATTCAAACAAATATTTTACTAGATTGGCTAGAGAAATCTTGTGACGTTTAAAACTGTATATTAATGTGTAGGCTGTAAATGTCTTCTATGTCCACAGACGTTATTTTTCAAGGTTTTTTTTAATGCCGCTACCCCACACTAGGAATTTCTCCTGTATCGTGGGTGCGTTGACAAACATCTAAACTCACATACACAAACACCCAGAGCCGGAAAAACTATCTCTTGGTCATACAAATATTTGTTCCGTGCGGGAATCAAACTGGGGACACGCAGCGCAGCAGTCAACCGCTGCGCCAACCGTGCGCCAAAATTTATAAGAAAGAACATGATATTTGGCGCCATATCTGCAGAAAAAAATCATTACGACCTGGGTTTTTATATAGAACAGCAGTGTTATATAGAAGAGCCGTGGTATGACCGTGCCGATAACGGATGGTCCGTTATCGGCACGGTCATACCACGGCTCTTCGGACCAATTGGATATTAATGCCGAGGTCCCTCAAGGGTCAGTACTCTCAGCAACATTGTTCTTGTTGCACACTAAAGATCTGCTAAATCCTAATCCTCCGGCACCTTTGGGTATGCTGACGGCAGCATTGTTGCTGAGAGATACTTGTCCAAGGCACGGGCTACCGGGCCGCAGATCCGGTCTCTCCGTGAGGCCATGGTGGAACTTTTGAACCTGTCCTTGCAGGCAGTGTCCGAATGGGGCGATGCCAATCTGGTCAGGTTTAATGCTGCTAAAACCCAGGCGTGTCTTTTTTCCGCTAACAGGAGCCAATTCCACCCGGCTCCTTCTTTCCGTGGTATGACCGTGCCGATAACGGACCATCTTGAGCTTCTAAAACGTTGCCCCACACTAGGAATTTCTTCCTGTATCGTAGGTGCGTTTACAAACTTATAAACTCACATACACAACACCCAGAGCCGGAACAACTATCTGTAGGTCATACAAATATTTGTTCCGTGCGGCAATCAAACCCGCGACACGCAGCGTAGCAGTCAATCGCTCAACCACTGCGTCAACCGGGCGCCCTACCTGTATATATATACATATATATAAAAAATGTGTTAGCGGTGTTGTATTGTTAATAAAATGCTGTTCTATATAAAAACCCAGGTCGGGCATGATTTTTTTCTGCAGATATGGCGCCAAATATCATGTTCTTTCTTATAAATTTTGGCGCACGGTTGGCGCAGTGGTTGACTGCTGCGCTGCGTGTCCCCAGTTTGATTCCCGCACGGAACAAATATTTGTATGACCAAGAGATAGTTTTTCCGGCTCTGGGTGTTTGTGTATGTGAGTTTAGATGTTTGTCAACGCACCCACGATACAGGAGAAATTCCTAGTGTGGGGTAGTGGCATTAAAAAAAACCTTGAAAAATAACGTCTGTGGACATAGAAGACATTTACAGCCTACACATTAATGTAAGAGCGGGCGTACTCAGGATTCTCAAATGATAACGATCAGACATCTTGTTTACACTTTTTATTACTCACACCAACAGTAAGTCTCACAACTTAATTTTATGAAGATATGTGCACAGTTCAATACAATTCAATACTGAGTTCTTTCGACTAGAACCAGCCTATTTATACGTTTAAACAAGTGACAAGACGTCACACAGCAACAACATCCGGTGACATTCGTTTATCAATTAATTATAGATTTAGGTTTGTAAAAATACAGTAATTGTGTACATTATTTGTTTAGTAATTAATAATACTTTTTACAAATATTTTGAACGAATATAGTTACTAATTATTTTATTGAAATAAACTAACAGTCGGTGAATCTACCTTCCATTTTTGACTTTAAAATATTACTCAAATAAAAACAAATCTTTACAATAACAATACAAAATTCGTGTTTCCGTTATGTCATCTGCCTTTTTGACGTTTTGATTTCGTCTCTGCTGCTAGTTTCATTTACCAGCGCTATCACGGCCATACTGACGAGCGGGCCTTGCTAGGCCCAGCGAATCTCTGAAAATCATAAAAAAAATTAAAATATGAGTGAGTGAATGAGTCAAACTCAGAGATCGCAGATAGTGGCTTGTCCATTAAGATTCAGAGGCCCATCTTTGACTTGTTTTGACTTAAATTTTATTGAATCATCCAACTTAAACCATAGCCATGACCAAGGCCTTTTTACACATCCATTTTGCTAACTCAAATCAAATTCAGAGGTATCAGATCGTAGCTTGATCATAAAGATTCAGAGGCTAGTCTTACGACTTGTTTTGACTGAGTTTTATTTAACTATCAAACTCAGAGGTCGCAGATCGTTGCTTGATCATAAAGATTCAGAGGCCCCGTCTTTGACTTGTTTTGACAGAATTTTATTTAACCAACTAATTCTGAAACTCAGAGGTCGTAGTTCGTTGCTTGATCATAAAGATTCAGAGGCCCCGTCTTTGACTTGTTTTGACAGAATTTTATTTAACCAACTAATTCTGAAACTCAGAGGTCGTAGTTCGTTGCTTGATCATAAAGATTCAGAGGCCAGTCTTTGACTTTTTTTTTTTTTTCATTATTATTTATTCTTGCTATCACGGTCTAGTCGTTCAAATTTCATTGAGTGACCAAAGTCTTTTTCTAAAACCAAAACCTTTTTTATTATTATTATTATTATTTTTTTTTTTTTTGCTTCCGTTTCGGCCATTCTATGCTTAGGGTCTAAACGGATATGGTATTTTCAATTGCAGGGGAGGGGCTATTTTACCTAGTTAATCAAAAGGGCCATTCAGTAGCCTTAGATTTCGTATATTTTAATGCCAATTACAATTCACCTATTTTATTAACCCATTAGTTTGACTGTTAGCTCTAGATGTACCGCGAGTAATAGCATGATGTATGAAGAAATATAAAATAAAAATGGCTGTAATCTGTGCCATTGTAGCGGATTCCCCATTTGTAATAATTCTACATGAGGTACCAATAGATTAATTGAAATGATCATCAATAGGGTGAAGTTCGGAACGCAAAAGCTTCTAATCTTCGTGATTACAAAGTCCAAGTACCACTGATAGTCACAAATGTCACATTAAATGAAACAAAAGAAAAAGACACCAGTTATCTTATTCACGACCTTTAGCCATCACATAGCTCTCTTCTCAATTGCTCTACTCGCAACCGAACTGAACTCAGAACCTGTTCACACAGAGATTTAGTCTGTCCTATGTTACGTCTATTCATCATCTACAATCTCAATTGGTACTTCAGCTTTGTATATCTTACTAACACAATCTACGCATAGTAATAAAAATTAGAAAACCAAAATTATTTCAATTTTCGTAACGAAGGCTTGTCGATTCGAACGTCATCAACATTAACATGGTGACCTCACCTCTCGCGTGACTATGCGAGTTTACTTTATCTTAACCTCATAACTCTACAGGAATCCTCTGTAAGGTTCCTTACACAAACGTGTTTATTTTAAACCAACTTACAGGACCACAGTTGCTACAAAGACCTCCAGTTGCCACACTGGCCTACAGTTGCCATAAAGGCCTCCAGTTGGCACACTGGCGTTTAGTTGCCACACAGGCCAACAGTTGCCATAAAGGCCAACAGTTGCCACACAGGCCAACGCACAACGCTCGGCTACTCCTGACCAAACTAGATCATTGGGTTCGTGACAATAGGGAAATTTTAGAACTTTGATCTTTAACTAAATCATTACCCTGGGCCATGTACCACCAGTCGCTCAAATCAAACTTTAAAACTTCTTCTGCAGCGAAAACTGCCAAGCTTACAGAAACCCTCGAGTAAAACCTCTAACGCCACGGCTCTGTAGCCGAACAGCAATTATATTGCTCTCACACAACGGTCTCTCAACACCCCGACCTCCGCCAGAATCCACTGGTACGGTCAAACATAATACGGCTGATAGACTCAATTACTCGACATTTTGAGCTTGCTCATCATCATTAAAATCCTTTTAACATCAACATCGACTGGTACATGACCCGCTGGCATCTTCCTTAACCTACCGTGTCCATACTTGTAGGTTTAAGCGTATCTATTTAAAGCTTTCGGTGTATAACGATCACTATCCTGTCATAATCACCTATCGCGGACTTAATACCGGGCCTCTTCAGTTTTCGTACTAAAGTTTCCCACACAACACTATTCATTAGAAAAAGGTCCGACGATCAACAAGTTAAACTAAACAAAGTAAAGGCAATGCATACTCAACTCATAAACCCACTTTAAAAAAACCCATCGCCACATGGTACGCATGAGGTGCGGTCCAGAATTGGTCTTATGAGTAGACATGTTAATCAGATTTGGTTTCACTACCACAGTCATCAACTATGACGTCTAATTCTCAAAGAACTTGGCGATCGGGTATCTTTCCAACATGATTCGCGTTTTCTACTTAAAGATTTTGGAACATACTGATGGCTTATAAAAGGGAAACAACTAACCTTGATACTATTAAGGAGCTTCACGAATTGACTCTGATCAATATCATAAATATCAGATTATCAACAGTAACCCTTTACTGTCGGTCACTAACTCAGTTTTCATGTAAGAAAAACAATCGCGTGATCTACTGTTATCATAATATTACTTTGAAAGTAAGCAAGTAAATTCAGATCTGAAGACGGTGGTTGTACATCGTTACGCAACAAGATCCGTCCTGAATACACGCAAATGACCAGTACCGTTACTAACTCGATACAATTAGATAGCCCAACGACATTACTAACTCGCTTTACCACTGAAAACGACTAGTTATTCAGTCATTTTGGATATCTCATCTCCTTCTTATGGGATATCTCATCCTAAAGTTCGTACTGAACCAAATGTTGAAACTAGGAAAGTACTAACAACCCAATAGGTAACTTATTAGCTACTTGCTTTTTACCAGGTGTGTCTTAATTACCTAGTGATAGTGCTAGGTATAACCACTACCAACCAATTCAGTGTTCCAACATGAACACTTAAAACTCGAAATAGCATCTCATCACTAGAGAATATTTGACTTCACTATCAAAATAAAATGGAAGCGACTCACCGAGTATTCCATTCCAAACTTGCGCCGTTCGGCTAAGACCAGCGAACTGCTTGCATGCTGTTCTTCTTAACCTCTCAGATGTTGACACGTCAACCTTCGCGCTCAGCATCTGAATCGCTAGCCTTCAGCAGAGGCTTCAGGCTGCGACACAATATGGTATCTGAAACATGAAAAATATTACGAGAGTATAATGTTCACACGGTTATCTTAACCATACACAGCTTTGATGGAAATTAACCTGTGCACCGGTGTAGTAACCTAAACCAATCAATCTGCCTATCTGACCTCCACAACTCAGTAACTGGGCAACACAGTACCCTTTGGCAAGACTGGTGTCAGATCTCAAGCTTCGGACTACCCGTAAAGACCGTCAAAGATCTTCAAATGACAGCCGGGACCAACGGCTTAACGTGCTTTCCGAGGCACGAAGGAAACTCGGTATGTTGAAATGGTCACACATCCATGGACCGACATCGTCAAGCGTTGCTTAACTTAAGTTATTATTTAGCCACGAGCTCCTCTATTAAGGGATATGAAAATAATGGGCATAACCGAAAGTTTTATTTGTATGTGTATCATATTTAGTGGCATCTAATGAAGTATTTTGATATCCAAAGTCAAAGTTTCGCGCAAATCATGTTTGTTTTGTGTTCTTGATGCTTGACCCGAGGGGTTCAGCTTGGTAAAACTATGATTTTATGCCACTGGAGCATTAGGTAAAATACTTGAAAGTAAACTTTATGACTTGGTACCATATTCAAAAAAAGATTTAGCTTGATTTGAAGTCTATTCAATACACACACAATTCCAATACACAGTATAATATCTAGTTTAGCTACTTAATATTGTGCTACGAGTGCAAAAGAATGAGCATTAGTGTCTACCAATTGCTTGGCGCGTCTTAGCAAGCATGAAAATCCCTTCATCCTAGCAATAGACTGAACTACCTCGCACGGTGGATAGACAGGTAACTTGTTCACTCAATTGTTATTTTATGCTGGTCAAGATCATAATTAGGTAAATAAATTTTACTTAGCTTGTGGGTATTGGTGTTTTGTTTTTAAAAAACATCCTTTTCTGCAACTTGATCTGGCAACGAAGTAAACTCAGCTCATCCGAATGTCCTGGTCGAGTGGTCGGTAGGCTAGGCAAGGCGACTGTGTTGATGGGTCCAGTTGAGGCTCGGGTTGATCCCTTTCTTCTGATGTAAGAGCGGGCGTACTCAGGATTCTCAAATGATAACGATCAGACATCTTGTTTACACTTTTTATTACTCACACCAACAGTAAGTCTCACAACTTAATTTTATGAAGATATGTGCACAGTTCAATACAATTCAATACTGAGTTCTTTCGACTAGAACCAGCCTATTTATACGTTTAAACAAGTGACAAGACGTCACACAGCAACAACATCCGGTGACATTCGTTTATCAATTAATTATAGATTTAGGTTTGTAAAAATACAGTAATTGTGTACATTATTTGTTTAGTAATTAATAATACTTTTTACAAATATTTTGAACGAATATAGTTACTAATTATTTTATTGAAATAAACTAACAGTCGGTGAATCTACCTTCCATTTTTGACTTTAAAATATTACTCAAATAAAAACAAATCTTTACAATAACAATACAAAATTCGTGTTTCCGTTATGTCATCTGCCTTTTTGACGTTTTGATTTCGTCTCTGCTGCTAGTTTCATTTACCAGCGCTATCATTAATATACAGTTTTAAACGTCACAAGATTTCTCTAGCCAATCTAGTAAAATATTTGTTTGAATGTTGTCACACAAATAACAAGTGATAATTAACCATATTGTGACAATTAACATGAATACTAATGAAGTAATTTGATAGACGCGGAGAAGCACTTGCCGTCTCCCTCGACATCTCGAAGGCTTTTGATAGGGTCTGGCACGAAAGCCTCATTGGTAAGCTTCCTTCATTCGGTTTGCCCGGTGGTCTGTGTGATTGGATTGCAGACTTCCTGAGAGTTCGGTACATTCGAGTGGTTATCGATGGCTGCTCTTCGGATCAATTGGATATTAATGCCGAGGTCCCTCAAGGGTCAGTACTCTCAGCAACATTGTTCTTGTTGCACACTAAAGATCTGCTAAATCCCGGCACCTTTGGGTATGCTGACGGCAGCATTGTTGCTGAGAGATACTTGTCCAAGGCACGGTCTACCGGGCCGCAGATCCGGTCTCTCCGTGAGGCCATGGTGGAACGTTTGAACCTGTCCTTGCAGGCAGTGTCCGAATGGGGCGATGCCAATCTGGTCAGGTTTAATGCTGCTAAAACCCAGGCGTGTCTTTTTTCCGCTAATAGGAGCCAATTCCACCCGGCTCCTTCTTTCCGTGGTATGACCGTGCCGATAACGGATGGTCCGTTATCGGCACGGTCATACCACGGCTCTTCGGATCAATTGGATATTAATGCCGAGGTCCCTCAAGGGTCAGTACTCTCAGCAACATTGTTCTTGTTGCACACTAAAGATCTGCTAAATCCCGGCACCTTTGGGTATGCTGACGGCAGCATTGTTGCTGAGAGATACTTGTCCAAGGCACGGGCTACCGGGCCGCAGATCCGGTCTCTCCGTGAGGCCATGGTGAAATAATTATTAAATCCTTAGGGTTTAGGGTTATATATGTAGGGTTGTTTTACACTTATCTACTCTAAATTACTATATATCTATATCTATTTATTATTGGCCTATACTATGCATATATATGAATTTACTCCACAGGGTGTTTGTTCGTATTTGGTTGGGTTGGGAGTCTTGGGAGTTTAACAGGGAACTTGTTAAGTGTTATTTAGGTGGGGTCTGCTGACCAGGAACTTCGCTAGCCCAAGTAAAGCCTCTACGATAACTGCGTCTTAATGCTGCATGGCCGTCTTCAAGTTATAAATAGACTAATATTAAAATATTAAATTGTTTGTGTTGTAGGAGGCAATTTCTGAACTCACTGATCCAAATACAGTTCGTAAGTGCTTTTAGAATATAATTTTGGAATATGCCACATGACTAAACAGCTACTAAAATTTTAGATAAACATCTGAGATCTGCAGTCAACATGACAGAGTTTAAATGATTTATTAGGTCAAACGTGACTTTTGAGTATTTTGGAGATTATTCATTGGTATTAAATTGTATTTATTTCTTACAGTGATGCCTTTTTTATCTGAGGGGTATCTCGCAGTTTAATCAAAGTGATTAGCTACTGCTTAACCGGGCGACCCTGTGGAGAATAATTTAGTAAACTAGATCCTCCAGCCAGGGCACGAACGATAGTGAGGAAAAATATTTATTGGGTAAATTACCCAATAAATATTTTGTCACGTTTGACCTAATAAATCATTTAAACTCTGTCATGTTGACTGCAGATCTCAGATGTTTATCTAAAATTTTAGTAGCTGTTTAGTCATGTGGCATATTCCAAAATTATATTCTAAAAGCACTTACGAACTGTATTTGGATCAGTGAGTTCAGAAATTGCCTCCTACAACACAAACAATTTAATATTTTAATATTAGTCTATTTATAACTTGAAGACGGCCATGCAGCATTAAGACGCAGTTATCGTAGAGGCTTTACTTGGGCTAGCGAAGATCCTGGTCAGCAGACCCCACCTAAATAACACTTAACAAGTTCCCTGTTAAACTCCCAAGACTCCCAACCCAACCAAATACGAACAAACACCCTGTGGAGTAAATTCATATATATGCATAGTATAGGCCAATAATAAATAGATATAGATATATAGTAATTTAGAGTAGATAAGTGTAAAACAACCCTACATATATAACCCTAAACCCTAAGGATTTAATAATTATTTCACCATGGCCTCACGGAGAGACCGGATCTGCGGCCCGGTAGCCCGTGCCTTGGACAAGTATCTCTCAGCAACAATGCTGCCGTCAGCATACCCAAAGGTGCCGGGATTTAGCAGATCTTTAGTGTGCAACAAGAACAATGTTGCTGAGAGTACTGACCCTTGAGGGACCTCGGCATTAATATCCAATTGATCCGAAGAGCCGTGGTATGACCGTGCCGATAACGGACCATCCGTTATCGGCACGGTCATACCACGGAAAGAAGGAGCCGGGTGGAATTGGCTCCTATTAGCGGAAAAAAGACACGCCTGGGTTTTAGCAGCATTAAACCTGACCAGATTGGCATCGCCCCATTCGGACACTGCCTGCAAGGACAGGTTCAAACGTTCCACCATGGCCTCACGGAGAGACCGGATCTGCGGCCCGGTAGACCGTGCCTTGGACAAGTATCTCTCAGCAACAATGCTGCCGTCAGCATACCCAAAGGTGCCGGGATTTAGCAGATCTTTAGTGTGCAACAAGAACAATGTTGCTGAGAGTACTGACCCTTGAGGGACCTCGGCATTAATATCCAATTGGTCCGAAGAGCAGCCATCGATAACCACTCGAATGTACCGAACTCTCAGGAAGTCTGCAATCCAATCACACAGACCACCGGGCAAACCGAATGAAGGAAGCTTACCAATGAGGCTTTCGTGCCAGACCCTATCAAAAGCCTTCGAGATGTCGAGGGAGACGGCAAGTGCTTCTCCGCGTCTCTCGATGGCCTCACTCTAGATGTGAATGGCATACGCTAGAAGATCCCCAGAAGACCGATTTCGGCGGCAGCCGTATTGGCGGTCACTAAGGATATCGTTAGTGTAGGGTGCAAATGCAAATACACCTTAACATTAATTATTGTAAATGCAATGCAAATGTCAGTGTAATGTAAAATGTCAATGAGTGCCAACGGGCTGGAAGCAAGTTGTCTGACCCAAACCGCGTCTATTAGAACACTAAATTGAGTATTGATACAAATGCATCATCAATGCTCTGCTTGCTGCTGCTGCATGATTGTCATAAAATCTAATGTAGGTCGCACGTGTAAGTGCAAAGGTGCGAGCCTACTTATTGCACAACTCCTTACTTACTTAACAATTTTAAAACCCATGTACGTGCACCGTACATACGTGGGACACTCAGAAAGTTTTGCGAAACTAAAAAAAATTGTTCTATACGTACATATATTTTTATTAAATCTTTTCAAAGTACTTTCCACCAGCCTCTATACAAAGATTCATGCGCCTAAACCAGTTTTCAAAACACTTTTTCCAGTCCGCCGCAGACACCTCGTTTACAGCCTGCTCGAACGCAGCCAGCGCATCTTCCGGCGACGAAAATTGTATCCCTTTGAGCTGATTTTTTATTTTTGGGAATAGAAAGAAGTCACACGGTGCTAGATCAGGGCTGTAAGGAGGGTGACCCAGGAGTTTGACTGGCGTGCTGTCCAGGAAGTCCCTCGTTTTGAGTGCGGTGTGCGCAGGTGCATTGTCGTGGTGGAGCAGTAGCCCGCGGAGCCCTGTGTTTGGTCGCTTGTTGCTTATAACAGAGAAAACTTCTGGCAAACATTTGGTAGTATACCATTCGGCATTAATGCTTCTTTGATCCCGTAAGGGAATTGATACCAAGTGGCCAGTCAAATTAAAAAAGCTAGCGATCAAAATCTTACCCCCGCTTCTAGATCGCTTCACTTTGGTAGGCGTTGGCTCATTTTGAAACACCCAAACAGTCGACTGGCGCTTGGTTTCTGGGTCGTATTGATAAATCCAGGACTCATCACCTGTAACGATGTCGTAAACACGCCGAGACGAGCCTGCTTCAAATTTGTTAAGCATATCACGGCACCATTCCACCCGGGCCTGCTTCTGAGCATCGGTGAGGTTGTGCGGCACCCAGCGTGATACTATCCTCCTCACGCGAAGATGGCTGTGTAGAATCTCGTGAACGCTTCCCGATCCAATCTTCAATATGTGTTGAATCTCCTGATATGTAATTCGCCTATTGTCTTGGATTAAATTTTTCACTGCTAGCACGTTTTCTTCGGTAACAGCCGTCAAAGGGCGACCGCTTCTTTCGTCATCCCCCAAAGTTGGTCGACCGCGCTTGAATTCGTTATACCAACGATACACGGTTGCCTTGGAAGGGCTTTCATCCATGAATGCCATTTGAAGTCTATCGTACGATTCATCCGGTTTCAGGCGACACTTGAAATCGTATAAAATCATAGCTCTAAAATGTTCCCGGCGCAGATCCATATTTCAGTGAGACACAATACTTTGAATTAACTCGCAAAAAATGTGGAGGGAAATTTTGAAATTGGAACTTACTTATTTTTACTTATAAATAATCATATTTTCGAAAAACATTATAACTGGCCAGTCTCCCATATATAAAAACTTTTTTTCGCAATACTTTCTGAGGGGCCTGGTATTGCCACCACAAAGAATGGTAACAACTACTAAACTAAACATTAAACTAAGAAAATTAAGACAAGAACGACTGTAGAAACTAATGCAGAGCACTGATGTAAATGTAATGTAAAATATATGTAAGACTCATGTAAAATGCTATGTAAATGTACACTTAAAATCCATAAATGTAATTGTCATACAACCTAATCACACACGACACTATGTTTTTCAGTGTCAAATTTCACTTCACTTAAGGCACGGTCAACACTTATCACTTCGATCACTTTTGAATCCCGTTTGTTGACTTTGCTACACCCGTCCTCGATGTCATCTTCTTCTTCTCGTCCTCTTCTGCTTATCGCATCTCGCGAACCCTCCCCCTGTCTTTTGGTGCTCGTCTTTCTCCAAAAGTACACCGATGTTACAGACAGTGCAATACTAATCGTTATTACAACATAGATTGCGGTGTAGTGGTGAATGTCGTGGGGGGATAAGGTTTCCAGGTTTGATTGCTCTTTAATCGAGCGTAGTTGTGTATCAATCTTGTGGAACATTTCTTCGTGCGTTTCGATAGGCAATGACGAGTTGCAGATCGACGTATTGATGATGTTGTTGATGGGAGAGATCGTGGGTATGATCATGGCGAATGGTTCAATGACTATGACGTCACTTTTATGTTCTATGTATGCGTGCAACATGAATGAGTCACCTTGCAAGTTACATCCTCGTTTAAGTGTAATCAGACCCGAGTGATGTAACGACTCCGATGTCATTTGAGCGCCGCAAACTAATTGTACTTCGCACGTGCCACAACAATAATAAAACCATGTGTTTTGCTGGTGTAGCTTTACCCACTTCTCAGCGCATTTATTTATTTCCGTGTGACAGTACACACTGTGTTCTTCGTTGTCTCGGATCAGCTGTACATCGCAAATTGACTTGCGTCGGTCACCGGTGCTATAGATAGGGTGGTTTAATTTGCACATTAATGTTTTATCCTGGATCTTTTGGCATTCTTGAACGACAGATTGTTCGAGGGGAATGAAGGAGTATTGGTTGGCGTTAAATGCTATAAGTTCAGAATTCGGGATGACGTACATCACCCGATTAATGCCGATGCGTTGAGGTATGCTAATGAGTTTGTTCAGCTCGTATAGAGCATCATTCAAAATAGGTATTTTTACTTCCATCAGTACATATTGCTGTGTAATGCGTGCATGTATTCTGAACAGTCTGTAGATATCTCGTACATCATTCTGGACTTCCGGAAGCGTGGCGTCGCTAGGTAGCTGTCTAGCTACTCTATCCAATTCGCTTTGTATTTGAGTTGGTGATAGTAAGTGTACGTCCATATGACCCTGGTACATGTTTGTCAGCGTATTGATGAGGGTTTGTTGGATTTCCTTTAGATTTTGGGTAATTTTTTCTGCAGCTATTGCCGATGTAATGATGTAGAATGCATTTGCGGTGTCATGTTTATTGTTTTCTGTTTTATTTTCCAGACCAGTAAGGTGGTCATTCATCAAGGTGAACTGCTTAACCATTGTTGCTTCATTGCGTTGTATGATGTTATGCTCGGTTTCTAAAATGCTTGTATGATTTTTCAGAAGGTGCAATAAATGGTTGTCATTGTGTTGAATGGAGTTGATGTCGTGTTCGTACTTTTCTGCGAAGTGCTGATCTAGTACTCCAAATAGTGAGTTGGCGACATATCCCACTCCATCGATTAATCCTCTTTTGAATCTGTGTTGAATTATTCGCTAGGACTTCAATAGATTATTGTAATAGTCCAGTTCGTTCATGCTCTGTTCGAGTTAGTTGATTAAAATGTGGAATTGCATCATCCAGTCCTCGCAACGATATTCTTTTATATGAGACACGAATTTTTGCAGAGTGTCAACGTTTCACCAGTAGTTTGTCATGTTGTAGTAGAATACTAGTTTCCATTCATCTTGTTTTTCTTGTAAGTCTGCAATCTTGTCAAAGTAAATCGTTTGATTGTTTGTCAGTGAGGTAAGCTTCATGTCCTGTTGAACAGTGGGCGTTATGAATGTCATCATCATCATCATATCAGCCGAAAGACGTCCACTGCTGGACATAGGCCTCCCCCAAGCGTCGCCACATCGACCGGTCCCGTGCGTCCTGCATCCAGTGAATCCCCGCAACCTTCACCAGGTCATCGGTCCACCTGGTGGGAGACCTTCCAACGCATCGTCTTCCGGTTCGCGGTCGCCACTTCAGAACTTTTCTGCCCCATCGGCCATCCGTTCTGCGAGCAATGTGCCCTGCCCACTGCCACTTAAGTTTGGCAATTCTTTGGGCTATGTCGGTAACCCTGGTTCTCTAGCGGATCTATACATTTCTGATTCGATCACGCAAGGATACTCCGAGCATAGCCCTCTCCATTGCCCTTTGCGTGACTGTAAGCTTTCTGATGAGGCCCATTGTGAGCGACCACGTCTCAGAGCCATAGGTCATCACTGGCAACACACACTGGTCATATACCTTCGTCTTGAGACACTGTGGTAAGTTGCACGAGAAGACACCGCGCAATTTCCCGAACGCTGCCCAGCCGAGTCGGATTCGACGGTTGACCTCTTTCTCGAAGTTGGCCCTACCCAACTGGATCGTTTGGCCCAGGTAGACATAATCTTCCACAACTTCGAGTGTAGAGTCTCCAACCTTGATAGGAGTGGGTGTTACATGGTCATTCAACATAACCTTGGTTTTGTCCATGTTGTATGTACTGAGGTCATCCAGCATTATACTGAGGTCCTCCATGGTCTCAGCCATGACCACTATATCGTCGGCAAACCGAAGGCGAATGATGTACTCGCCATTGACGTTGATGCCTAGCCCTCTCCAGTCCAGAACCTTGAAGACATCCTCCAGTGCAGCGGTGAACAGTTTCGGAGATATGACGTCTCCCTGTCTCACACCTCGCTGCAGAAAGATAGGTTCCGAGGCCTGATCCTGAAGTCGGACTGACATGGTGGCGTTTTTGTACAAACAATTCAACACCTCGATGTACCGGTAGTCGATTTGGCACCGTTGGAGAGACTGCAGTACAGCCCAAGTCTCGATTGAATTGAAGGCTTTCTCGTAGTCTACAAACGCTAAACAGAGAGGCAGGTTATACTCTTCGGTCTTCTGTATAACCTGCCGCAGCGTATGTATGTGGTCTACGGTGCTAAAGCCTTTTCGGAATCCGGCTTGTTCGGGAGGCTGGAAATCGTCAAACCTGCGCGCGAGACGATTCGTGATGACTCTTGAAAACAGCTTGTAGACATGGCTAAGAAGTGAGATGGGCCTATAGTTCTTCAACAGGGCATTGTCACCCTTCTTGAAAAAGAGTACCACCACACCCCCGCACCATGCCTGTGGCGTTTTCCCCTCGAGTATGACGGCACCAAACAGCTTCTGAAGGGCCTTAAGTATTGGTTTACCACCCGCCTTCAGGAGTTCGGCCGTAATGCCGTCATCACCCGGTGCCTTGTTGTTCTTAAGCTGTTTAAGAGCTATCCTAATCTCGTACAGGCTGACGTCCGGTATGTCTTCGGTATAGTGACGGGTCAATCTAGCTCTAGGGTCTTTTACTAGATTCGCGACGGGTTTACTGGTTGACGTGTACAACTGCCCATAGAATTTCTCGATCACATGTCAATCATTTCTCAATTTCATGGTCAGCATCAATGTGTAGCATATCAGGCTGTTCCAGGTAAGTTTTTTCGGTTTGCTCCGTCTGTTTTTTGTAGATGTGTCAGTATCGCCAAGTGTTTTTTGTTCAACATCAACTAGTGGTACTAGTTTTGTGATCGGCCATTTAACTTCTCCTTTTGCAGTTTGTAATGTCACAACTCTCGTGTGGCCGACTTTGCCTGGATGTAACTCTGTCAGTTTGTGGTCATGTGGTAGCAGAATTGGATATTTGGTGTTTTCATTTAGATTCGAGTTATGCAACCTTCCCCCTACTCGCAAAATGTCATGTTTGTCAAGGAATGGGTTCAAGTTCAGAAGATTGCTTTTGTTGCTTGAACCCTTATTTTCCTTCAGTCTCATAATCTCGTCTTTGAAGATATGCAATTGAATCTGTTTCAGTATGAGGTTTTCAGCGTTTTGTAGTTCTATTGATGTCAAATATGCAGTTGTTTTTGTGTTGGACTTCGAACAGTTGTTTATGAATCGTTTTATCCAGGTTGTGACCCTTGTAATATGAGCCATGTCGCTGTGTCGATCTAATAACTCAACTACAATTGAAGAAGGCTCGAATTTCACAACATACGCTTTCATTTGTTTTTGTTTTGACTCGCATGTTGTTGGTATGATTGCAACTTTATCAGCTGTTTTGTCGTTGTAATTTTTCACCCATTCTGGTCCTTGCCACCACAAAGGATGTTGCAATAGCTGGGAGCAACTGATGCCGCGTGATGCACAGTCCGCTGCGTTTTCTTCTGATTTGACGTACCTCCAGTGATGTTTCGGTATTACGTCATGCACTTGCTGCACTCTGTTGCTCACGAATGACTTCCATTTTGTGACGTCACCATGCAGCCAGCCTAGTACAATCATGGAGTCCGTCCAGGCATATGTGTTTTTGTCAATGTTATCCCACTTGCATGCTTTCCGGACCTTTTTCATCAGTCGGGAAAGTAATAAGGCTCCGCATAGTTCAAGCCGTGGTAATGTCAATTTTTTATTGATTGGCGCTAGTCTAGATTTTGCAGCAATTAATCGACTTAAGGGCTTGCTTTTGCTGTCTAATGTCAGTAGATAGATATTGCATGCGTAGGCCTTTTCTGAGGCATCGCAGAATCCATGTACTTGGAAGGGTTTAGTTGTATCTCCCAACCATCTCGGTATCTCGTATCGCGTTATGTTGTGCAAGTTGCTTGTAAACCGCTTCCGTTCTTCTTGTACGCTTATAGGTAAGATTTCATCCCAGTCGCATTCTGATAGCCAAACGCTTGGGAACATCGATTTTGCTTTCAATGTCAGAGGTGTCAGCCAGCCCAGTGGGTCAAAAATTTTTGATATCTCGGACAGTAGCTTCCGTTTTGTCAATGGTTTATTGTTGTCAAGGTTTATTTTGTTATTGAATGCAAATGTGTCAGTTTAAGGGTTCCACTGTACACCCAGGGCCTTTGTATTTCCATCGTTTGTAAAGTGCATTGTGGTTTGGTTTAGGTCTGATGATGATAAAGTTTTAATCAAGGTCGGCTCGTTGCTTGACCACTTTCGTAACGTCAGTCCTGCTCCGCTCAGCATGTTGATGAGTTGGTACTGAATTTCTTGTGCTTGCTCGATGGAGTTACTACCACTTAGTACGTCATCAACATACATTTCGTTAGTAATAACGTCAGCTGCTAACGGATATTTCTCTGCGTCATCGTTTGCTAGTTGCTTTAGCGTCCGAAGTGCTAGAAATGGTGCCGCCTTAGTTCCATATGTCACTGTACATAGCTTGTACTCCTTAAGAGGACCTTGGTTAGTTACCCTCCAAACTATCTTCTGCAATTCTTGATCTTCTTCGTGCACTAAGATCATACGGTACATTTTCTCACAGTCTGCTGTAAAGACGTACTTGTATCGCCGCCATCCCATGAGTAATGTCAGTAGATCTTGATGAAGCTTCGGGCCACACTCCATCAAGTCATTTAGGCTGTAACCTGTGTCAGTCTTCTGTGAGGCGTTGAAAACCACTCTTAATTTAGTTGTCAATGACTCCTGTTTAAGGACTCCATGGTGAGGTAAGTAACATGACGGATTGTAGTCGGGCTTACTCTCTTTCATGTGTTCCATTTCTAGGTACTCTTGCATGAATTTGATGTAGTTTTCTGACAGTTTGTTATCCCTGCATAATCTCCTTTCTAATTGCATAAATTGTGCCACTGCCCGTGGCTTTGATTTTCCTAGTAGTTTTTTTTTTTTTTTTTTTTTTTTTTGTTATAGTTTCGCGTTTGACCACTATCTCGCCTGATGTTAAGTGATGATGTGGTCGAAGGTGAAGCACGCTTGCCTAGAAGTAACCTATTCACTCTTGACTTGAAGACCCCTAGGTTGTAGATATCTGGAAACAAAGACGCCGGCAGGGAATTCCACTCCTTAGCTGTACGCACAATGAAAGTATTTTCAAAACGCTTTGTGCGTATGGGTGGAATATCCACCATGTACCGATGGCGCAATGCCGTACGTCTTGTAGTCCGACGATGGAAAGGGCTAGGTGGAATCAAATTGTGCAGTTCCATCGCACACTCCCCGAAATGTAACCGATAGAAAACCGCTGATCGTAATAAGGCTTCATTGGCAAGCGAACTGCATATTTGCCATTTTTCAGACGTTTTGTTGTTGCAGTGAAGAACTCCTCACAGTATCTCTCCGCTGACATTGGATGATACAAATGCATCATCAATGCTCTGCTTGCTGCTGCTGCATGATTGTCATAAAATCTAATGTAGATTGCACGTGTAAGTGCAAAGGTGCGAGCCTACTTATTGCACAACTCCTTACTTACTTAACAATTTTAAAACCCATGTACGTGCACCGTACAGTTAGTTTCTAGGTATGCCAGGAGCGTTTTGTTTAGTACATGCTCCATACTCTGTAAGAGTATGGACGTTACAGAGATGGGTCTGTAGTTAGCCGGGTCAGCTCGACTGCCCTTATTGGGTACAGGCTGTACTTTGGCTTGCTTCCAAGCATTCGGCACTCTTTCAGTCTCATATGAAAGGCGCAATAGGTATGTCAAGATTGGAGACAGTTCAGGCGCACAGGTTCTAAGAACTATTGCTGGTATTCCGTTAGGGCCCCTAGCCTTGTTCACGTCGAGGTTTCGCAGCATCCTACGGACTTCCTTTTGATGGATGCCAATGTCCGTCATACTCGTCTTGCATCCAACAGGAGAAGGAGGGGGCCGCGAATCATCAGAATTCAGACGCAAAGATTCCGAAAAAAGAGATGCAAATAAATTTGCCTTCTCCTCAACGGAGTGGGCCAGCAATCCGTCGGGTAGCAGCAGTGGTGGTAATGAGGGACGGCAGAAGTTCGACTCGACCGACTTAGCCAGGGACCAAAACGCTTTACTACCTGCTGGGTAAGAAGCAAGTTTGGTCCCTATTCGGCCAATGTGGTCGAACCGAGCCCTTCGCGACACCAGCTTGTAGGAATTGGCAGCCCTGTTGAAGGCCTTCTTCTTCTGACCCACGTCACTACTCGCTTTGCGCGATCGAGCATCGACCCATGCCAGGTACGCCTCATGATTAATGTCGGCGCGATAACATTCGGCGCCAAACCATGGCCGGTCAACGCTGGACATTGTCTCATCAGAGAACAATAGGCTTCCAAAGATAGCATGCAAAGAAAGATCGCGTGCCAACCCAATCTGCTGACCTATACCGCCAAACCCACCGGGTGCCTCTTGGGCTGGGATCGGGCGGGGAATAGACGGACACAGACTTCACCAGACTGTGGTCGGAACTACCCAAAGGAGAAGTTATCGATACAGAGTATCGGTCTGGATCTGTTGTCAGCAGGAGGTCCAAGCAATTGGCCGTGTGCGAATCAACATCCGGCACCCTCGTTGCCCTCTGGACCAGCTGGGTAAGGTTTAGTGCAAGCAAAAGCTTACGCATCTCCCATCCAGCATGGTCAGTGCACTGGTATGGGAAGAGCCACTCCTGGTGGTGGCCATTAAAGTCCCCCAGTAACACTTACTGGGCGGATGGGTACCGCTGCTGTGCCACATCAGCCGCCTCACTGAGGTACTCTGTGAGCCTGGTTGTCTTCTGATCTCTGCTGTGCGAACGGTATTCCAAAATATTTTGACCAGAACATCTGACGAAATTAATATTTATTACACAAATTAATTAAACCTCAAAACATAATTTGCATGCCCATCTTTCCACACAGAGTACCCAAGAACAACAATTTCCAGCAAGTACCTATTACATGAACTAACACACAAGCATGTACGCAACTATGCGGTACACGTTTAGAAGCACCTGTGTTTTGTTACAAACTACTTGATTAAATTCTGCACTGGTCCGTCATATCCTGCGATGATATATGATATGTGTAAATCTTACGGGTGCTCTATATTCTGGCTGTGTCGCCTTTCGGCATTACTCGCTCTCAGGGTCGGAAAGGTAAATCAAACAAGAATGTCGATTATTTCATTACAAATAGGCATTCTAGATTATTTCGTGACTCTGGGCACGTGGCGGGTTTTAATGCGAATGTTGCGATACTAAATATAACAGCTGACACAAATTGTGTATGGTCTAAATGTTTTCGACATTTTTGTTCTAAACATAGGACCGTATGGCCTAAACAAACTTTCGCGGTGGCTTCGCGGGAGGGCTTAATAGCCGTGGCTTGGTCATCCACGGTGAAGCGAAGACGAACCCAAGGAGGGGACGCTTGTCAGGGCTTTTGCTGATTAACCCAACAACTTAGCGGCCAACAAGTTTACGAAGACCAACCACCAACAGAGGCGACATCGCAACTGAGGCGGGCCGCAATGTTGTATGGGAGGCATCGCGGCTGAGGGTAGGAGGCCGCGGCGGGAGAGCAGTGCCGGTATAGCAGTGCGCTGGTATTGCGGTGCGCCACTCTCCCTACCTTCCGTGGCCTGGACGTGGTCGCCACCGTCTGATGGTGGACGCAGTGGAGCAACAGGGAAGGAGGAGTGTCGGTATAACGTTGGCCGCTCTCCTTATCCCCTGCGGCTGAAAAGTGATAGTTTACAGGGGGGACCAAGCATGCTCGTCTGGCTCCCTTGTGCTGGTTTGGTCCTTGGGGTGATCACGGCGTACAAAAGGTGCGCCGGTGATGGAGCGTACTTCCCAGAGGAGGGTCCGGTGACAGACAGCCGCGGTAGGTTCGCGGTGACTGCTAACGCGTACCCGGGTTACCGCCATAAGCGGCACAGGAGGAAAGCGTAAAGTTTTAGGCGGTTGGGTTAGGTTGTTGGAATTGCATATTATTCACATAAATATTGTGTAACATGTAACTCAATCTGAATTTTCAGTTCAATTTGAGGACTATTTTTAAACGTCTTAATATTCAGGGGTACGATATTCACCCCGCATGACATAAGCCCAGAAGCCCGCAGAACTTGAGAAAGGAATTTTTACCCCAAGAATGTCGACAATTCGTTTAGATTATACCCGTTCTAGATTCTTTGTTTTTTACAGTAAGTATGCCGATCGTTCACGTAATTTGCCAAGACTGCAATGAAATTATGAAGCAGTGATAGCTGCTGCAAGCAAACGGGTGAAATGAGATTATTTCAAACCTGAACCGGAGCCCAATTTATCTACCTATTACGACTTGTTGTTACACGCCTCTCTCGCGTAGTAACTGTCATATTTGTGACGTTTTGTAGGTATCAATCAAGGTCCGAAATATCTTTTTATTTTTATCCTCACTCGGACATAAAATGCCATTGACCAGTTATCTTACTAGCTTTTGCCAGCGACTTAACCCACGTTAGGGTATAAAATTATCCCGAGGGCACATATTCACGGAATAAAAAGTATCCTATGTGTTAATCCGAGGTGTTAGCGACCAAATTTCATCAAAATTGGTCCATCCATTTAAGCGTGAGTAAGTAACAAACTTACACACTCACATACTATCGCCTTTATAATATTAGTAAGAAGTAGGAAACAAAATTCATTCTCCACAAATCTCACAGATCTCCAGACATGATCGTCTTCCATTCGTCCGTGAACGTTTCTCCGTCAGATTTCGCGACTGAGAAAGCATTGAGCGCAGAGTGTTCTTATCACTGTAATATGCTAAAATCCCATCCAATTTTTACTTGAGATAAAATTGGACTAGATTAAATGATTTTTGTAAGATTGTTGGTCAAATGCGAGTCAAACCATAATAAAAATAGCTTCTAATTGAATTCTCAGTTATCCATCATCATTGTTTCAGCCGAATAATAGCCGCAAGGGTCGACTTTAAAGGTTAAAAACGAGATCGGTCCATGGATGGGTGACCATCCATTATATAACGAGAGTCCTTCCTGCCTCACACAGCATTACTCACATATCAAATATCTAATGTCACTTGATATCCAACCAAAAAAGCTGTCTTGCCAAAGGGTACAATCCCACCGCACTATTCCCAAAACCACTGTAACTCCTGAAAGCCAGAATCAACAGTGGCAACCAGCAGAAAAATGCCGAGGCAAAGAAACTTGACGAAGTCCCGTAGAATGAATTTAAGGTTGCCCTAGTCGCCGGCACGAACTATTTTGTGCGCGGGGTTAAAATGCATGCTACCTCATCCGACAAAACGTGCGAAAGAGATAGGTGCTGTGATGAGCAGTAAGAAGCTAGTTCACGTACGAATTAGCAGTTTTGCAAATTCGTAGCGAAATGGATGTTGATTTAGGAAGAAAACGAGTGCGCGAAATTTTATAAACAGAGTCTAGATATCATGCAACAATGACTAAATGTATATTTTCAAAATAAAATTATTTGCATTGTTGAACTACTAATCAATCCCTGTATGGTGGCTGTTTTGCTATGTTTCTTCTTCTTGTGGTATTTATTTCCGCCCAAAGATGCGTTGAAATTAGTGTTGAAATATGGACCTTTCGACGCTCATAGCTTTAAAATATTATAATTTTTTGCTTTTTTGTTTCCATACAGAGCTAGATGAGAGAATGATGAGAAAAATTTACATCATTTTTTATTTTGAATGTACATCGTCAAACAGTGGAGTAATCACCAGACAACGTTTGTATGGAAGAATTATCGACTAGTGTAACCTTAAGGCGCAAATACCCTTCAGTAGCTGATTTTAAATCAGAATCACGTCTAAACGGCTAGTCGAATTGTTTAAAAAAAAAATTATTTACCATTTTCTTAATTATTTGATCTATGAAAATTTTGAGTTTTGCTCGTATAACATAGTGTAATTCCTTTGTAAAGTTATGTCTAACACGGACAAAAAAAACGAAAATCGGCACAAACCACCGGGCGTCTTTAATGTTTTGCCAAACCAATTGAATTATCTACATTTTGATCTAAGGCTCTTTTTAAAGTCCTTGAACAATAAAGAAAGTACAAAAACTACCGAATAATGGGTCGCGCGGGTGTGAAACGAGTGCGCGTTTTATTCCTTCAAGGTCGTTGGGGACTGTCGTCGTCTCAACTGTTTTGGATCCCGCAAAGAAATTGACTTCGAGAAAAGAATAACGGGGGAGCCTCCTCCTAAAACCAAAAACAAACAATAAATTCCACTTCCCTCCATATAAAGCAGGAGCCAGAACAAATAAGGCTAATAGGCATAACGGGTCGCTTACAACTGGGATAGGTCCTATTGCCTTGCACCAAGGATAAAAATTATCTAAAAGGACCAAACAGTAAGTAGTAAGTAAAAATGTTTGGGAATAGCCAATTTCTATTTTACTGTCATGTGTGTATTTATGAAAATATTATTCGTTTGCTACTTGAAATAATATAACCGGGCTTAAGGCTGTACACAGACGTCTTAGGACTGCTATAAAGGTTTCTACAGACAGGTTTCAGACGACAACGCGATGTTATCGCGTCACGCTTGTCTGTGGCAACTATGAGAAAGAGACAGATTATTGCTCCATGAAAACAATGATAGCGCTAACACTCGCTTCAATACTATCTTGTAGACACTGTAAAAAATCACCAAAATACCTGTTTTAGTATGCGCACTTTCTTAGTAATTCGTCGATCTTCAATTCCAAAATTATTTTCATATTCAAAGAATTGCTTCAAATTTTTATACATTTTCTGTTTTTATATCACCTTTAATAGTCTTTTTTTCCTTAAAAGATAACAACAATCAATGGGTCTCAATTCAGCAAAAATCACAGAATTTTTAGAGTAACCATTTTTTTTGCTTATTTTTTCGTTTTCACTTCATACATAATAACCATAATGATATTATGTAGTACTCTGTCATTTTTATTTGTTTTTCCATATGCTACTGTACTATACTTACTATTTTTTTATGGGCAAGGTAAAAGATAATAATCTAAAGGTCAAAAATTGTATGAAAGGTCAAACATGACTTTCTCAGGTAATTATAAGATTCCTGGAGATAGACCTTATTGAAACTCATTATTTTCCCTCATCGCAGAGCTTGTTAAAATTAAGAAAACCAATGAAAAGATTTTTTTCCTGTCATGAAATAAAAGACTACCTAGTTTTACAGTTTTCAAAATCGCAAACCTTTCAGGAGCCTTAATACGACGTCTTAATGCAATCATCATTATCTTGTGACAAAGGGATGGCGCGTCCTGTATTGGTCCGTCTCTCTCATACTAGAAATATGATGTCTTTTTTAGCTAGTTCATTGGTCGAGTCGCTCGGCTCAGCGCTGACGGCCGTCAAACTCGACACGGCGACCGTCAGCACCTCAGGTCAACGTCGGTCAACGTGACTCTAAAATCAGCCTAAGACACCAAAGTAAACACTCAAATCTAAGTTCAGCCGCAAAGGCAATTCAAGAAGAAAACGTAAGGTAAGCAAATTATACCTATCGCGAAGAAAACTTTATGTATGCTTTTATTAAGTCCAACTTCAAATTTAATTAATACTTGTCAAGTTATTCAAAAGCTCTTTATATTTAGTAATAAATCTAATTTCAATATTCATAATCACGCTGTGCGTTTAATTAATTTGGATTCAATTTCGCGTAACGCAGCTATTCCAATTAGAAAAGGTGAATATAAAATGAGCAATAATTAAAACAGCTGATTTATGAAATAAAAGGTGAAGGATTTCCACTGATCACAAACGCTACTGCTGAAAATTAGGTCAAGGATTAGATGACCGGGTCGGGCAATGTGTTATTTGTTTTTTTAAGATAAGATATATTTATTTGCTCAAGCATGGGTAACACATACCCTCGCGTTAAACTAAAAATTATCAAAATTATTCAGTTAAATTATAAGAGAAAACAATGAATAAGTTTAATTATAAATTAATTCTATACTTATCAACGCTTACAGCTAAAAAAAAGTGAAAATTATTAATAATAATAACAGTTATCTCAAAATATCAATGAAAATAAATTAATAACATCAATCAAAAATGTCAATGTTTATTCATCTCAAATTCCTATATACCAGTCCCGAGTCTGAATTTGTGTCTGATCAATGGCCATAACTCGCTTCTTCCTCCAACCATGCATCCACCCACAGCCTGATTTCACGCAGTGATGTCCATGGGCCTCTCTTTAGACCAGCGGTGGCCCAGTGCCCAGAGGCAAGAACATGGAGATTGGCCAAGACCCTCTTATCATGTAGGTACTTAAACATAACAGGCGAAATTTTACTTATATAATATTATACATGTAAAGGTTTGGATGGATGTGTGTTGAAGTGTGGATACATCCACGCTTCCACACACATCCATCCAAAATTTGTGACTTAATCACGCCAGAACGGCTGAACGGATCTGGATTAAATTAGGCAAAGAGATAGCTTACAGTCTGGAATAGCACATAGGCTACTTTTTATCCCGATATAATGTTCCCTTGAGATGATAAAAAAATTTACACGCGGACGAAGCCGCTGGCAGAAGCTAGTGAAGACACACTTTACGAAGGACTCTGCCAAACCCTTCGGGGAAAACAAGTGTGATGTTATTATTAATCTGACTAGCTGCAATTAAAAGTCAGCCGATTTGAAATTATAAATATTCCAAAATATTGTTTAGGGACCAATTAGTTGGGGAAAATCCGCATCGCTGATTGCCAACGCCGCACGGCAACCGTTGACGAACCGGAAACTTGACACCCATGATTTTAATAAAACTAGACAAATCTATTTCATTATCATTATCAGATTTTCCGGAGATAAATTCACGGTAGATGACTCTGTTTTTTTGTGCGTGAAAAGTTTATATCGGCATTGCAAGTTATATGTTTTACTGGTTCTATTAATTAAGTGAAAACGAAAAGGTATATAAGGTACCCTGTTAGCAATACCTTGAGGAGTTGTTCGAAGTTACACAAGTATGTATTCAGCTAAATCGGATGCTAGTTGCTTGAAAAATTTGAATACTTGTTGCCAAACACACATGATAAGTAAGCAAGGGAATGTAAAGCTTATGAAATTAGATATTCAAATTAACCAATAAAATATTATTTTGCGTAAAAAAAATCCCTTCCGGTTTTAATGACCCTGAAAAGTTAAAATACCTCTCAATTTCCAAGTTCAAACATCGACCAAACAGCTTAAAAGTTTAGACAATCATCTAGTAAATTCCCAACTTAAAAGGAGCGCAACAATTTAAAAGACCTTCAATCCTTATTAATTTTAAATCTCTTTTAGATGTAATCATCGATCTTTTTGGACCCTGAAGCGCCATTCCACATTCCGCCATTCCACACAACATTACGACCTCAAAGCGGTATCGAAAAAGGGCCTGATAGGCGACGAGCCACCTCGTCCATCTTTATCAGAGACGGCATTGTCAAAATTTTCCATGCAAACCATCACCCTGATTGCCTAACAAACATTCTGCCACTAAAAGAGTTTTTTTTTAGAAAATGCAAAGAAAGAAACAGAATTTTTACCGCCAGGAAAGACGCACAAATTAAGAAATATCGCAATAAATGTTGTTGAATTGTCATAATGAAAAGCAATGCCTTGCCACAGTCACGACATTCATCTGCTTTTACTTATTCATCATCTTTCTAGGTACTCAAATTCGGGATTTTATTTTTAATCTTACTTTTCTTTACCAACATAATTTAAGTACTTGCTAATACTATTGTAAAGGGTTTTATTTAAGGCAGAATCAAAAAAAACATGTCGTTTTTGTGCCGTATAAACACTTTTCTTTCTTTCTTTCAATGCCATTAATTATAGTGTCAGTGAGTGTTACCGTTTAGTCTTATTTTGCGGCAACGTTTATTACTCGTAGTAGCGGCATCTGTAGTCGATGTTGGAACAATGTTCCGTGCTCTGTGGCCCTGATACGTCACTGTAATAAAATGCTTTAAACGCTTGCTGGTCTAATTTGTCTTCTTTAGGACCACGTTTAGAGGGCTAGCAATCACTGTGTTGTTCGGTTTCAGTTATTGGGTCTGGTTCATGAAAAATGTACGTGATTAGTTATGAGCCTACCGATATTTGCGACGAAATGTGCCGTGCTGGAAAGGAATAACTCAACGATACAAAATGTGGACGTAATTTTTTTTCTGGTCATGTATAGGGTGTAACGAAAAAGTGTAGTCATATTTTAGGAACTGCATCTGCCCATGGAAATGAACAACTTTCTTCAAAGAAGACATAGTCAATTCTGAAAAATGTCTGTATAATATATCGGAACTAATGTCGCACAATATTAAATGATTTACATTTTTCTACATCTAATTTAGAATCTTTAGGCATTATTTTTAAAACTGTTTGACATTATATATAAAACTGTTTAGTACTTGAATTTCACTCGGAATATTAATTAATAATACATAGTTCTTTGTATTTGTATTTAAATTGCATATATATATTCAACACAATGTAAATAGTGTTATAAATAAAGGAAATAAAAAAATCACATAAAGATGTGCCCGCCATACTGATTTTGATCAGCACATGATAACTATATAACGGAATATACATTTTTTAATTCTTTGTGTTCCTTAGATAAAGTTATTCAGTTTCATGGACAGAAGCAGTTCCTAAAATATGACTACACCTTTCTGTTACATCCTGTATACATACATACGGGTGAAAAAGGTAATTTTGTCTAGAATAAACCAAGGCTTTTGAGATTAAATTTCAAATATGGGACATAAATTGCGCGAATGGAAGCCATGGCGACTGTTTGGCCAAATTAAATGTTTATTTTTACAATTTCCCAAGGGAATCTTTATTATTCTCGCGAAAACCGTCCTCTTTCATTACTTGTGATGTTACGTACCTGCGACCTGTCCAACGGACTCCTGACAAAATTTATTCAATAAAACTTCGGAGGTTTACCCATAGTCTATGTTTTAAGGTCCGGCTTTAGAAACTCAAACAGCAACTGAAAGTTGAAATCAAGTTTAAAATTTAATTATTTATGTTGATTATAAGCGGTAGAACAAATTTTAAATTCATTGTTGTTTACTTTATTGATAGAATAAACAAAACAGTCTTTAATTAAAAGGTTTTTCCGGATGAAGCCAGCTGGTATTCAAATGTTCAGTCTGAATCAACAACCGAATATGTTACCAATAGCGTATCCTTTAACCAACAATATTCTGTGTTCAAAATTCATTTTTCAACATTTCACCAAACTATATTTATTTCATAATAAATACAAAAAATAAACAAGCTTTTTGTATTCTTCTTAGCAAGACCTGCCTCATTGGGGTGTATAAAAATAATTGGCCCGCCATCTTTGAGAGTCCGCCATATTGGATTCACAATAATGTCCTTAGCTAACCGTGTATTGTCATCCAAACCAAACGTGTACCTATGCAAAAATCTACTTTTTTTTAAATTCAATTGCAACATTTGACCCATAATACCTACTAACTCAGAATCTAACTAACTAACAAAGTATGTTAAATAAAAGCTTATAAAATAAATAAAACGCATGTAGGTAACATACAAGGACTTACCGCATGTAATATCTCGCGTTCTCATACAAAACACACAAGCATGTAAAAAAACAAACCTGCTTCAATGTGTCCCGTCTGCACCAGAAAGGTGCTCACCGAAGTTTGCACTTCTTACCGTAAAAGTTACAACATCCAGGTCTCGAGCCATTTCATTTTTCACATTATTTCCTCTTTCATAAAAGTTGATATTTCGTACGAGCACTGTTGCGTACACGAAATACGAATTCGTAATTTCGTACATTTATTCATGGCTGCAAGCTGGCCACTTTAGCTTGCCACTTTGTTTTACAAATACACAAGACGGGACTTTAGTGCAGGGGCACACTGATGTGCATATATACTAGTTCTGAATACGTTCGGATCACCATCTGTTACATTCCTGAGTAACTCCGTAGGTACTTACTTCTGAGTAGCAATTTGTTTCTTTGATAATAAAAGCCCGCTGTCAACCGTTTCTCGGGTCCGAATACCCATTTGCCAGAACATCGTAAGATAATCGCGTCGTTTTTTTCCTCAGAAAATCGATAGTCCCAGTCGGAATCGAGGAATTTCAAGGGGCACTTTAAATTTAAATCGCCCAAGCTTATAAAGCCGATTATAAACGAATCGTATTTCTGATAAAGCAATTTATCGGAGTGAGTATCGTCTTGATCATGGCGAGTTGGAAAAGATTGGTTCCATTTCATTAAGGGTGTGAGAAATCTTGAGAACAATTTGTTTTTCCACAGTAATATTTAATCCTACATAATGCTGGCTCTGCATAAAAATTATACGTTAAAAAGTTGCGGAACTTATACAGAGAAATATTTTTGAAGTTAGCGAGCGCGACATGTTTTAGTTATTGTATCATTTTTTATATAATTTGCATTTTTATTCTGGAGTACACGACGATTTCTTGAATTGTGTTGTATTTTACGGAGTATATTTTTTTACGTTTATGAAAAGAGCAGAAATAATAAAACTTATAGAATTGAACTTTTTTAGGTCATGGTGTCAAATAGTAGTAGAGAATAGTTTTATAATAAAATATGTAGAATAACCTATATCGTTATAGACTTTGTTATTATTTGTAAGAAAACACTCAAACTAAGCTTAATTATTTAACTCTGAATAAAATAATCTAAATTAATTTTAATTCTAATTACAAAAAATAATTATTTTTGTAATTTTATTCAGTTTCATTGTATTTATTTTTTACTATCGCAGCATTTCAAATGCCGTGGAAGAATGTTTTGGTTTACCTGTGCATTCCATAAAAAATCTATGTAAGATGACGACAAACTATGAAGGATGCAAGGCGTTTGGAAGTCCTTTATAGGGTGGATCAATGACCTGAGGCCTTAGTGCGAGTTTTTTAACGTACTCACTCGTGATAACGTAAACGATCTCTTAAGTCAAAAGTAATACAAAAAAGAGGTTTCTCCCTACCGTCACTAGACGGCGCTTATCCAGTTACAATACAAATTGACATTTGCGTTAACGCAATTAAGAGTTGAGTAAAAACTCGCACTAAGGCCTCTGGTTAGGACCACTGCAGTTCGCTGGCTGCGAGAAGCACAGGATCGGTCGATGTGGCAACGCTTGGGGGAGATCATTGTCCATCAATGGACGTTTGGCGTCTGAAATTATGATGATGTCCAATTAGAAATTTGTTTCTAATAGTTTCCACCATTTGGCGGTTTCTCAATCTCAGCAGCATTGAGCGCTTAATGTAGTTGCAGTTAAACAGGAGTAGTCGCGTATTCTTCAGTCTTATCAACATTTGCTACTCTCTGAATGACACTCAAATTAAGTCAAACCACAAACGTTAATTTGTACATGATCAAGGAAATACAGTCTATTTTTGACGTTGACAAACTGTCCACAAAAAGGGACTTAAATGGACCTACTAAAGCTAATAAAGGTGGCCAAAATTAATAAAGGAACTACATATATCACTACTTGTATGTGACTTAACGGGCTTCACACAAACTACTAGTATGTAAATTGGCTATTCGTACCACATAACATTGCAATCAATTATCAACTTTAGCAGCTTAACAATAAAGTCTGAAGTTCTGTGGGAGAATGTTGTCAGAGAATGGGTGACTAGCTCAACCGTTATTTGTAAACAACCACATAAACAGGTACCCGCTGAAGCGTTGTGTAAAGCGAAGTAGGTAACTACCCTTTAGCCACACGTCCTCATTGTACCATACATAACTTGGTGCGGTTTAACATGCCTGACCAAACTAAAAGACAGACTTATTTTCTTTGTATTTATTGGTACCTTTATGAAGGCAGATCTTTAGGACAAACTGTGATTTAGTAGAGTGATAAGTCTTTTTGCACGACTTCTTCTTTACGTGTTTATTCAACTCAAATTTTGTCCGAATAAAATGTGTCCATCACAATAGCTCTGTCGCTGCCCTCGTTTAAGCCGTTTTAGGTGAAGGTTGTTTTGCATGCAGGGTGTTGATGGCAACACAAAGTGATTTTATTCTTATATTAGCTGCAACACTATATGAACTGTGTGAGGAACTGCCATACGTTCCCTTCTCTATATCCTGTATCTATGACCAATACGTTTTCATGTGAGTTATAGTAAAATATTAATAAACCAAGTAAATTTTATCAACCTACCAACCTAAATACAAACTACAGTCCGCTCGATCCTTCACCACTTAAAGAGTGTGGATTTTCCTAGCTCATGATGAACGATGCTCCAACACAGGGTAGAAAAGGTGTTGGTGCATATCCTGAGAAGGGACTCCACACTGTTTTGGATGGGTCAAGTAAATCCCATTTTACCAGGTTCTCTCTGCAGAACCAACTTAGGCCTGCAATCGGTTCAGAGATTTCCAGATTGGCCTCTATAGGTCGTGTCCAGGTGCGAGACTGATGCTCTCATATTATAAAATCAAGGACTACGTTGAAGATATAAATTTTGGCTTTAGCTCCTTCTGGGCATGCGGCTTCCCTGGTAACTCATAAACGGCACAAATATGTGGTTGTCTCTAACTATTCTAAATTTCATTAATTCTTTGTTTTTTTTCCTTCTTTTGATTATTCTTTTTACAATGGTTTTCAATCATCTTCATCCCTTGGCTAAGAATAGTTACAGCACTGATAACAATATTTGTGCCACATGTTAGATTTAGTCTTTTTTTTTTTTATTTTACTTTTGTATAGATCCTTTGCCGATTATTTTGTAAATGTGTGAACATTGTAGGCCTTCTAGATGCTTGTTAACTTTTTAACTCGTTTTATTTTCTTTTGTTTAAATAATATGTAATCTTTTTTTTTTTTGTTTTCTTACGACTTATTGTCGGGCCTACGTTGTCCCCACATATCTAAGTACTAATGCTGTAACAAGGAAATATTGTAAAACCAAACCATTTTTTTAAAAGAGTAACCATGGAGTTTCTTGCCGGTTCTTCTCCATAGGAAACGACCAACCCGAACCGTGCACATTGTCGACGTTTTATAAGTGCCCATGTAGGCCTATATGAAATAAAAAAAATGTTTTTTATTTTTTTACCAGTGTGATAAAGTGTGGAGGAGTGGGATGTCTGTTTCTCCATAGTTCACATCTTTGGTTTGTCGCGCTGTTTTCTTAACTTTTCACGACTGATGCAAGAATTTAAACTTCAATATTTTGTTTTGTTTTTGCTCGGAGAACGGATGGTCGATGTGATCAAAATTATCTGGAGTGGCGACCGCAAACTGGAAGACGCAACGTTGGAAGGCCTCCTTCTAGGTGGACCGACGAAGTGATTAAGACTGCGGGCATCAGGTGCATGCGAGATGCACGGTACCGATCAGCGTGGCGACGCTAGGAGGAGGCCAATGTCCAGCTATGAACGTCTTTCGGCTGAAATGATAATGATGATTTTTTTCTTCAATGTTGAGAGTAAATCCTCTACTTGAGCTCTAGAGAAAATGACTTTAAGCATTCATAAAGATTGTCAAAAGTCCAAATTTTCCTGTTGGAAATCAAATCGGACCCATGGCTTTTAAGGCGTAATACCTCCAAATCCATTCAGCCGTTGAGTGATTATATATTATTTATATAATCTACAAAAAATTACATCAAACCTGTATTCCGCGAAAGGTTTAGGCAATTTAATATTAACTTTAATAAAATTATTCATTTAAAATATTTTTAAAACATGCTTTTTCGTACTTAATCTTCTCAGCAAACCCTTTCATTTGATACCCATATTGTGGCAGTGCACAAAAAATAACTAGTATGCCATCTTGGGCAATCCGCGGTATATTGGATTTAGAATGAAGTCACTTAGCTAACCACGCATTGTTATCCAAACTAAACGTGTATGCTAAATTTCATTTTAATTGGTGGTGGATAACGGCTTGGAATTTCAGTTGCAAGATTTGACCCGAACACACATACATACATATATTGCAAGTTAAATAAAAGTTTGTAATATAGACGTTTCACGTTTACAGGCAGAACGATACTGACACAGTAGAGTATATATACTTAGGCTTTAAACTTCCTTAGAATTCCTAACTATTTACGATAAGATCTCTTTTCATATTCTTGCCTGCATACCGTTCGGAAGAGTCGTATTAATATAATATAACACATTATAAGGCATGACTCGCCGTTCACAACAGTGTGCTGGTGCCTACACTTATGTATGGAAGTGAAGGTTGGTTATGGCAAAAAAGACTTGAAAGTAGGATTAATTCAGTATAAATGTGTTCGTTGGGAAGCATGTGTGGTGTAACATTAAATTATAGATTGAGGAATGATGTAATAATACAACGTTGTGGTTAAAAAGAAGATGTAGTGACTAAAATTTTAAAGAGTATGTGAAGATGGTTTGGTCATGTTGAGAGGATGAATGAAAGGCGACTAACCAAAGGTATTTACAAGGCAGACGTGAATGGAAACGCCGGGCCCCTCCCGGCGTTTCCATTCACGCCCTAGAAATACATACATAGACCTTATTGGTGATGTTCTTGAGAAAGGCTAGGTGCGCAGTACTCATAACCGGCGTGCGTGGATGACTAGATGTATGAATTTGAGTGAAGCAAAAGAAGTATGTAAGGATCGTAGCAGGTGTTCTGTAGTTTTGCCTACCCCCATGGAAAAAGGCGTGAGTTTATGTATTTATTTATTAAAACTTCATGCAACATAAAGGTACATAGGCGGACTTAATGACTCAGCCATTCTCTACCAGTCAACCAAGATGTATGTGTTAATGTACATTTTAAGCATATGCATTATAATTTGCACTTAGTATAACATAAGCTCTAATAAGCCAGATTAACAGTATACACATCGTTTTAACTTATTAAAAGCTTCACATATGATACTCGCTTTTTCCACCGTCTTTGCCCGCGTGATACACGAAAAATATTGACTATGCGTAAGACGAAAAATTTTCATTACGCGACTTTAATTGTGCGTACAGCTAAGGAGTGGAATTCCCTTCCGGAGTCTTTGTTCCCTGATAGCTACAACCTTGGGTTCTTTAAGTCAAGAGTGAATAGGTTACTTCTAGGCAAGCGTGCTTCACATCGTTTTAACTTATTAAAAGCTTCACATATGATACTCGCTTTTTCCACCGTCTTTGCCCGCGTGAAACACGAAAAATATTAACTATGCGTAAGACGAAAAATTTTCATTACGCGACTTTAATTGTGCGTACAGCTAAGGAGTGGAATTCCCTTCCGGAGTCTTTGTTTCCTGATAGCTACAACCTTGGGTTCTTTAAGTCAAGAGTGAATAGGTTACTTCTAGGCAAGCGTGCTTCACCGTCGACCACATCATCACTAAACATCAGGCGACATAGTGGCCAAAGGCACAAAAACAATCCTTGCGAGAATGTACCGGGAAACTATCCTGTGTAGGTCCAATACATAGACAACATTAAAATTGTTGAAAGTTGATCAAAATCCAAACAAGACTTTCAAGTTTATAATATTAGTAGGAGAAGGATTTGAGGCAGTAAAATAATTTTAGAACCGGAACACTCTTGCTTATTGAAATTTTCATTCGTATTTCCTAGTATCCGTCTATTGAAAGGCCTTATTTTTCTAAAGAAAGATTAAAATATCAAAGCTATAACACAATAAAAGTAGCTATTCAAAACTTTTTGTTCAGGAATCGAAAAGTTGAAACCTAAAAAAGGATCAATAAATATTAGCAAGTTGTTTCTTTTTGCGAGAATTGAATGTAAAAGCTGAGACGGCGAACACAACGATCTTCAGTGTCTTCATTGGCAAAAGTCACGGTGTATTAGGTAGATATTTATAACGCTGTGAACACGTTTTCTTTGATTCCAAAGTATCTCTTTGTCAGAGATACTTTGGAATCAAAGAAAACGAAAATTTAGGGAAACGTGTAAGAATATAAATCATTGTTCTCAAAGATTTACTTTTTGGAATAACGATTTATGAATGAAAAAATTACTTTTTTTGTCGTTTCTAAATTTAAATAAACTACCTATTGGAGTACATTTTGTATACTTTTCTTGTTAAATTCCATTGTACCTTTTAGTAACTGAGTGCATTTCTCTGTCCCTAAGTGTATAATGTTACGGGATAAGCCCATTTATATACGAATACAGTACTTTAGTAAATGTAAATGTTGTATATGGCGTCTTTTGACATGTGAGATAGTGTTAAAACGCTACAAAACAAGTTTATTTACAGACCTTAGCTTCACAAAAACCTAAATTGTTATATTTTTCGGGACAACAATTTTAGTCATTGTTACTTCGTAAACGTAAACGTAAATGTTTTGTGATTTTATCTTTGAATCGAATAGTATTTTCCACTATAAAAGATTAGAATTGTAGATTCGAAGTTTTCTAGTCCAATTCCAATCTATTGCGACTTGTGTCTCGGAACAACAGACCACTAAAGATACTTTTCACTTTGAAAACACTTGCCTGAATTACGCTTGTCCAGTAATATAATTTAACCTGTAAATTCGTACAAGGTGAGGCCCGAGGCTGTTCGAAGTATTCGGAATCTTCGACCAAAGTTCTACATTTGGCCAAATAGGTTTTCAAAGCCGAACAACTTATTCAAAACACAAAGTAAACTTTGCCCAAGTTTGTTGGGACCAGGGTCCTAAACTGCGGCAGTTGCGTATCTTATCGTGGTTGTAAAAGAAAGATTTAAAGTTCGAGAAACTTCTGGGCCTCATTTCTATCATCTGTAACGGCTATAATTTTATTTATGGCTGCCTTTCGTTTTGTTTGCTAGACATATTTGGTTTTCGTCGGTTTGTGCGTTTCAAGGGTACGTTGGTTTTATATGGTCCGTATTTTATTACAGTCCGATTCACGTGTTAAAACTTCTCAAAAGGTGAGTTTTTAATAAGGTTTAGGCCACCTACGTAAGTAAAAATCAGTGTTTTAATGCGTTCAAAGAATGTACTTTTAAGTTCTTAAATATATTGATGTCCATTTATGAGCTAGCACTTGCTAGCAGCTGTTAGGTAAGGGTTTACATAACAGCTACATCCGTGTTGAATAATGTGAATTTGCGGGGATATGAAGACAAGAATTGTTTTGTATTAACAAATATATGGGTTTTTATCATAGTATACTACTACTTTACTGACTCTCAAAACGGTGAAGCAAAACATAGATAGGAAATCGGACTTCGGCATCGAAACAAAAAATTCGAAGACATGTGACGTCTACCATTACACACATACCCGCGTGATGGATTGCAACCCACTTCCTCTAATAGAGAGGAGGCCTGTATCCCAGCAGTAGAAACATTATGGCTGTTTATTCTTATGCTATCCTTAGTCAAACATTTGATTAACTAAATATATAATTCAAGCTCATATCTAACAATCCTGTCGCTTTAACAAATACAATAGAAACACCTTTCTTCTAAACTGTAATACAGCAGCATCGCCAAGGATCGATTGCATGAGTTCCGATATTACTGAAGTTTGTTTAACACAATCAGTTCTTCTTTCATAAGTTCGATGTTACTGGAAACAAAAGCAGCTCATCCGTGTAATTTACTGACAAGTTAAACACTAGGAAACCGTAAAGGGTCGGCTTTTTGGAGCTTTCTATTGAAATTTTCTAATGTTGGAAAGTGCTGATTTGAAGCCTCTATTTAGTTTTATTGACAAAGTTTTTGGAATTGATTGCAATTTGAACTTTGTAAATACAGTAATTGGTATCGAATCGCGAAAGAAAAAGTTTTCCAGCAAAACCCACTAAGCAAAGCCTGTGTAAGCTAGCTGTAAGACAATTTATTAAGACACATGACACAGGACCACTATTCCACTATTCCCATTCGCATACTTTTTCGATCTAAATATCATATCCGCAATCCATTGTGCGTCAAAAGGCATACCAGGGAAAAGGCAGGAGCCGAAAACATTTTTCTACCTCTCGGTCGTTGCTCGGAGATTTGCAGTTATATGCGAAGTACAAAAGGCGATACTAATTCTCTGGAGGAATCTAGAGATTGTTTTGCACATCACCGTAGCCTCCTCGATAGAGAGTTATTTTGCGAACGGTTCTCGTTAGGCATTCGTTGTTAGTTTGTTTTATTTATTTTTGGGAGCTTAGTAGTAGTATCTAGCTACTAAATATAGTTTGTGTGTATCTCGCTGGTTTTGGTGGCAAAGTTATAGACCAAGTTTGGTAGTGTTTTGTTTTTATTTGTTGTGTTGTACTTCAGAGGAGGTCGTGGCTAAGGCACTTATCCTACCGCCGGTGACGAAGCGATTAGCTTTCGACTATTTTCACGCTGAAAAAACGAACAAAAGATACAGGATCCCGTGTCAATAAAAGAGACACGTATAATAATAGTTGATCGCTGGCTGTTTACACTGCCGGCGAATTCTCTCTCACCACAAGTTTGTCGCAGCGAAAAAAGGTATCAAAGTATACTCACTCAGCGATGCTAGCTTGGCGGTCAGAACTCACACCGAGAGACCAACCAGCTGTCATTTCTACCTACAGTGCGGCCGAGGAGCGAGTGGTTCGAGTAATCGCCCGTCACACTTTACACTGTACATATTTTGTGGTGTACAATAAAGTTTTTTTTTTTTTTTTTTGCATTTTCTAGGGTTCATCAATAGGATTATCATGATTACAATCTAGCCTTATAAATAGACTAATAAGTAATTTAATTCTAACCTAAACTATTACATTGTCTTTATTAAGAATGTGTCCAATAGCACTTTTCTTATTGTCTCTATTAAGGCGAATACACTTCGTTCTTGTGTTTATTTGGTAGCACTTTCGTACGTTACACTATTCACTAACTCGAACGGTTTTGTTCTTTTTAGTCTTCTAACTATGTTTGTGTGGTCGAGAAGCTGGATTGCCTCGACGTTCACATGCTGTTGAAGTCTCTTTTCGTGAGCTTCTGCAAATTTCTGGATCACTTTATCGATGAACTCAACTTTTAGGTCCCGATGGAGGTCATCATTTCGTATGTACCAAGGTGCATTTACAATTGCCCTTAGCACTTTGTTCTGGAATCGTTGTATAATTAACATATTGCTCTGTTTGGTGCAGCCCCATAGCTGAATACCATAAGTCCAAACTGGCATCAGGACTTGTTTGTATAGCAGTAATTTGTTTTGCACAGACAGCATGGAGTTTCTTCCAAGCAGCCAATACATTCTTTTATATCGGAAGTCGAGTTCTTCTTTTTTCTTCTTGACGTGGGCTTTCCAGCGTAACTTTGCGTCAAGGGTCATTCCGAGATATTTGGCTTTATTCTCGTATGGGACTTGATTATTATTAATATAAACTGGAGAATACTGGTGTTTTTTGTTGGTAAAATCTATGTGAACAGATTTAGATTCATTTAGTTTAATCCTCCATTTTTTGGTCCAGTCATAAACTAGATTAACAGCCATTTGAACCTTTTCTACTGCTTCTACGTGGCTGTTTCCTACAGCCATTATGGCCGTATCATCAGCAAAGGTCCCAATCGTGCACCAGCTCTTATTTGTTTCAGTTCAGAGTAGGCGTCTTCTTGTCTTATTCTAAAGACTCTGTTTAGAACATAGGACTCTAATATATCTGAAAATTGCTTCGGTAATAAGCTCTTCAATTTATGTATAAGGCCTTCATGCCATACTTTGTCAAACGCTTGCGCCACGTCTAGGAATACAGTAGAACATACTTTCTTATCTTCAAGGGCGTTTTCTATAACGTTTGTGATCCTATGTACTTGATCAATAGTAGAGTGTTTTTCTCGAAAACCAAACTGGTGCTCTGGTATTATGTTCTTGCTATCTATTATAGGTTTAAGTCGTCTGAGTAACAGCTTTTCAAATAGCTTGGACATTATTGGTAGCAAGGAAATAGGCCTATAGGATGATGTTTTGTGAGCCGGTTTACCTGGCTTAGCTATCATTATTACTTCAGCCACCTTCCATAAGTCTGGTACATATTTAAGCCTTAATGCGGCATTGATAAGGGTCGTTAATTTAACCAGACCCTTTCTCGGTAGGTTATAAAGTACTTCTCCTGTTATTAAATCGTACCCTGGTGATTTTCTTGTACTTATATTGTGTTTTATTTCTCGTGCGACTTCTCTCGGTGTTACTAATTTTATGGTAACTTCATTTTCCGATGTCACCATATTAAGCAAAGTGTGATTTTCAATGATTTCTCCGTCGTTTGGTTGAAAGATATTTTCTAGGTGCTCTGCAAACCTTTTCGCTTTTTGCTCGTAAGTTACTGCCCATTGCCCGTTTTCACATTTGATAGGTGGTCTGTCTTTTGGTCGTTATTTAGGCTCTGAAGATAGGTTTTGGTTGACTCGTCTTTAAAGTCTTGGATTAGTCTTCTTACTTTTTTTGTAAGACAATTCAATTTTCGTTTGTCTTCAGGGCACCTAGGTTGATGCCACGTTATCCTCTGTTTTCTGTTCTCCATAATGAGATGCTTGATTCTGAGCGGGTAAATATTTCCTTTCGTCTTCTTGTTGAAGTCAGGTGTATTTTCCCACGCTGCCTGCTGGATATGCATTATGAACTTTTCCACTTCGACGTTTAGATGTTCGGGTGTTTTTAGTGGAACTTTAAGGTCTATTTGATCATTCAATCTGGTCTTGAAGCTCACCCAGTCTGTACACTTATTAACAAGAGTGGGCCTGTTTTCTTTACACAAAATGGTTTCGCTAATTTCAAGATATATTGCAGAGTGATCTGAGTTCATGTCATAACTTTGTTCCAATTTTATATAACTAGTTGATAGATCCTTGGTTATAAAAAAGTCTATTAAGTCCGGAATTTTATTTTGATCTGTTGGCCAGTAGGTGGGCCTTCCAGTTGATATGACATCACATTTCAGCTCTTTTATGGCATTTAGTAGTTCTTTGCCTTTAGTAGTTGTTAGTCTTGAGCCCCAATACGTATTTTTAGCATTGAAGTCACCTCCTAAGATAAATCGAGTTCTAAAGCGAGTTAGAAAATTCATATAGTGGTCCTTTTTTATCATATACCGCGTGGTGGACTGTAGATGGCAGATACTGTTAGAGGATATTTTTTGGTTTGTAGACAAATTGCCACTGCTTGGATGTCCCTCTCTTCGTATCTAAACTCTTCAAAGTGCTGTAGGTTTTCTTTTACAATAATGGCACTACCACCTCTTGCGGAATTGTCTGGGTGAAGTGCATGGTATACTTTGTACCCTTTAAACTTAATGTGAGATTGCTTTGTGAAGTGAGCTTCTGATATCAGGCACACATCAATCTTTTCTATATCTGATACTACTTGTAACTCGTTCTGATGTTTTTGTAACCCATTTGAGTTCTACGCCATAATTCTTAGTGTAGTATTCATTTTTGTGGCTTAGTAGTAGCAGCTTTGTTGCTATTTTAAATTTTTTTCAATCTCTCGTCGAATGATGACATTAATTTTAAGATTTCATCTAACTTTTTGTCACTGTTCATATCAACCACAGGCGCCTTGGCTATGCCTCTTGTAGCTACTTGGGCATAAGATACGTTTTTAATTGTAGTGCTTTGCCTTCGTTTGTACTGGGTGGGGACTTCGGCTCTTTCACTAGGTGTATTTTGTTGAGGGGCAGTATTATTGCCTTTCGATTTTTTGTTTCTAATCTGCTGGATTTCTTTAGCTACGATACATCCTCTGTAGTTAGCTGGATGTAGCACTCCACAGTGAATGCACTTTGGCTTCTCCTCTTTTGGTTTTTTGCAATCCTTCGTGAGATGTTTGCTTGTGCACTTTACGCACCTCGGTTCTTTGGAGCAGTACTTTTGCGTATGGCCGTAAGCCTGGCATCGTTTGCACTGAGGTACCAGTTTTGTGGATTTTACCGGTTGTATTTCCACATTACATCCCAATACAGTTATGATGTTAAAAATTTTGCTAGTTTCTTCATCGTTTGAGAATGTTAGCATGAACATATTGAGTGGCTCTTTAGTTTTCCAACTCAATTTGTTGACTGCTTCTAGGATTTTGTAGCCTTTGCCACGCAAATCTTCAACAATTCTCTCCGGAATGCATGTGAAATGCAATTTTTTTGCCATCACTCTAATTGGTCTCTCTTGCTTGTTCTCATACGAGTGCCAAAGGCAATTGTTGAGAGATAGGGCCTTTGTAATTGCTCTGTATGAATCATCGTTTTTGGTATTTACTTTGATTGTATCGCCGTTCATCATTTTGATGCTGAACGCGTCAGCTGGTTGGCTCTCAGACAAAAAATCAAAGAATTTCTGGTAATCCTGGATATCATCTACTACAATAGGTGGTGGCAAAGGAGTTTTAATGGTTTTTTCCTTACCTTTATTATGTTCACTTCCTTGTTCATGCAGAGTGGGTTGGGCGGGCGAGGTGTTCAATTTTCTTTTCTTCCTGCTTTTTTGCCTTATCCATCCTGTTTCTCGAGCGAGTTCTTCTTCATCCGTTGTATATTCAACAGGCGGGGGAGAAGTTTCAGGGGCGGTTGTAGTAGCTGATTTCGGTGGGTTCACCGCTTGAAGTTTCAGCTGTTGCTGGAGGTTTTCTATCTGACTTTTTAAGTCATTTACGTTTTTTTGCAGCTTTTCACGCTGCCTTTGTTCTTCACAAAAGTACTTGAGCAACAGATGTTCAGTCTCTGTTGATAAGTTCACGCTGAGTTTTTGGTTATTCGAACTCATTGTAGAAGTTGATCGAGTATTAACTTCGCCTTAACAATAATATTCGCCTGCAGCCGTCAGCATTACGCAATAACTAGGTTATTGCGGTGTATCCGACTGGACGGCATTATTTTGATGCGTAAGCACTTTTACACTGTGGTACGCGCGCGATCGCATGTAACACATCTGCTCTCAGCAAAAATCGAACGCGAATGAAGTATATAATAATAATAATAAAGAGACACGTATTTGAATAGTTCATCGCTGGCTATTCATACTGCCGGCGATTACTCTCTCATCATAAGCTTGTCGCAGCGACAAGAGCTATCAAAGTTATAATCGCTCAGCGATGTTCGCTTGGCGGTCAGAACTCACGCCGAGAGAACGAGGAGCGAGTGGCGCGAGTAATCGCCCATCACACATTAACACTTGCTAATAGCCGAGTGACAAAACTATCGGAACTTCACACTCGCTACTCGCTGCTCGCCATTTCTATTATAGTTTCTAGCTTTACTCACTACTCGCTGATCGTCGGCGGTGTGACAAGTACCTTGATAATTACTGCCACACCGATCGATTCTCAAGGTTAAGCAACGCTTGCTGAGGTCAGGCCATCGATGGGTGACCATCTTTACATAGCGAGTTTCCTCCGTGCCTCGCAAAGCACGTAAAGCCGTTGGTCCCAGCAGTCATTTGAAGATCTTTGACAGTCGTTACGGGTAGTCAGAAGCCTGCGATCTGACACCAGCCTTGTCAAGGGTCATCGTGTTACCCAGTTACTGAGCTGTGGAGGTCAGATAGGCAGTCGGTCCATGTAAATCACGTACTCAGCTGAATCCAGTTAGACTGGAAGCCGACATCGACATAGTTGGTAAAAGGCCGGGCAGATTGTTGTATTGTCCTTCAATATGGTCAGGGGCCTTTTGAATTATCAAAACTATTATTGTTCCAGTGTGAGAGAGATATGGAGCTTTACAGAATGATGAGCACGCGGCCTTATACTTCATAAAAGATAGCTTGATCTCTGTGAAATATGTCAAACTGACGTATACGTTATTGTTAGCCTATCAAGCGCTATTGTAACTGTATTGATACTGACAGCTGTCGCAGAGATCACGCTATTTTTTATGAAGTATTAGTGCTTACAGGCGTTTTTTTTAACTTCGCCTCCAACTACAAAAAAAATATCTTATATATAAAATTCTCGTGTCACAATGTTAGTTACCATACTCCTCCGAAATGGCTTGACCGATTTTTATGAGTTTATATATAAAATTCTCGTGTCACAATGTTAGTTACCATACTCCTCCGAACCGGCTTGACCGATTTTTATTAAAATTTTAAATGCATATTCAGTAGGTCTGAGAATCGGCTACTATCTATTTTTTAATAGGTAGGGTAGGTAAGGTAGGGTAGGTAAGGTAGGGTAGGTAAGGTAGGGTAGGTAAGGTAGGGTAGGTAAGGTAGGGTAGGTAAGGTAGGGTAGTTAAGGTAGGGTAGGTAAGGTAGGGTAGGTAAGGTAGGGTAGGTAAGGTAGGAAAGGTAAGGTAGGGTAGGTAAGGTAGGGTAGGAAAGGTAGGGTAGGTAAGGTAGGGTAGGTAAGGTAGGGTAGGTAAGGTAGGGTAGGTAAGGTAGGGTAGGTAAGGTAGGGTAGGTAAGGTAGGGTAGGTAAGGTAGGGTAGGTAAGGTAGGGTAGGTAAGGTAGGGTAGGTAAGGTAGGGTAGGTAAGGTAGGGTAGGTAAGGTAGGGTAGGTAAGGTAGGGTAGGTAAGGTAGGGTAAAGAAAGAAAGAAAGAAGAAAGAAAAAGTGTTTATTCGCCACAAAAACGACATAAAATTTTTGATTTTTCCTTAAATTAAAACCATCGGTAGTATTAGTAAGTACTTAAATTATGTTAGTAAAGGAAGTTAAAATAAAATACCAGTTTTGAGTACAGTTTTGGGTAGGTAAGGTAGGTTAGGTAAGGTAGGGTAGGTAAGGTAGGGTAAGGTAGGGTAGGATAGGTAGGGTTGGATAGGTAGGGTAGGGTAGGGTAGGTAGGGTAGGTAGGGTAGGGAGGGTAGGGTAGATAGTGTAGGGCAGGTAGGGTAGGATAGGTAGGGTAGGGTAGGTAGAGTAGATGAATGTTATCGTGTTTTTATGGCAAAACAAAGTTTGCCGGGTCAGCTAGTATACAAATATTTGCATGGTCTACATATGGTTGTTCCGGATCTGGTTGTCTTGTTTATGTGAGTTTAAATGTTTGTAAACGCACCCATGTTTCAGGAAGAAATTACTAGTGTGGGGCAACGTTTTTTTTTAAATATATATACACCAATATTTTTTTTATATATTTTTTTGTTGTATCAAATACTATTATAACAATTATGCAATAACTGGAAAGCCAAAGCCTTCTTGCTCTTCTTTCACTTAAATAATAATAAATAATAAATCTTTATTCCGTTCATTCACTTCTCTCAAGTCTATTTCAAATTATCTATGCCAATGTTTATTTACCAAAAAATCCAATGGAAGTACCATTAACCCCCAAGTGCAACCACCACCTAACTTCACCAATTATTAAAAATATTTCCACAATAGCCTTTCTCCGACCGCGTGGAAGGTTCTTAGAACCACTTTTCTGGTATAAAAAGCTATCCAGACTGCATTCTTAGTGAACACCTCTTGAAATTTAACTCAGCTTTTACGAAGTGATTAAGTAACCAACAGTCGTCTGAACATTTAGTCTGACGAGGGAAAGACAACTAAGTATTTATGTTTTAATTTGTTTGAATATTTATGTTGAACACCTTATCTTAAATGAATCATTTGAAACCTAGAAATAATAGGTTTATTTATAAAAACCTTTAACCATATTTATTATTATCAGATTCTTAATTTTAATCTATGATAAGTTAAGAAGGTGCTGATCAGTACTTTTAATCATAATTATGGTAAATAAGGCCATAAAGTAGGATTGTGTCATATTTGAGAATAGTGGCTAGTGGTTTAGGCTTTTTTGGTCTATTAGAATGTGACTTTTGAAGCAGCACTTTTTTAGTAGCAGCTGACTTTTCAGCCTTGATACAAATACGCATTTAAAATTAATAGTCTATAGGTATATAGGCTATTAATTATAAATGAGAAATACCGTAGCTGAGACACAGGCATTTTTGGAAGGAGAAGTCGGCCGAAAGCTACATCGCTTTGTGTGAGTTTGATAATTTCACTAGTCTTAGAACACATCATAGAAGGAAACTTCAGACTATGTCCCATTTGACAGATTGCTTCAAATACCCTGCACGCTAGATAATATGTACAATGCTTCCGAAGCTGCAATAAACTTGACCACGTACTGAACCCAAACAGTATAATTAAAATGTACCGTGACACGAACAGAAGAAGAACTTGGAAAGAAAGCTATAAACACTATTTCCTAGCTAGCAGGTAGTTAAATCAAAATCCTGTCAATCTTATAAAACGAATACATTAACAAATATATTAAGCATATAGCAACACAACGCCCTTGTAACAAACTAATATATTAACACAGGTAACTAAAGCATTTCAAACCAGAAATGCCGTTCATCACGTCATCTTATTAAACCCATTAACGTTTAACACATGTACTGAGATCAAATATTAAGGTATAGCTAAGTAGATTCGTAGGTAACTATGTACATTGTACTGAAAATACATATACATTAATACACTATTAACAATTGTTGCGGGATGTCTACAACATTACAAGGATGTTGTAGAGAAGCGCTAGAAACGCTAGCGTGTTATGTCAAATTAAGATATGTAAGGACTCTGAACAAAAAAGTACACTAGTATTTTAAGTGTGCAGATTGTTAGTTAATTTCGTGCAAAACATAATCACATGGTGTAGAAGCAAAAGTAACGTTCAATGTCAGAACGATAACTATGATACATAGATTTAAATATTAAATTTCCTAGACAAGTACAATTGCCAACAAAGAGCACGCATTGCATCCGATCGGAAAGGATGCGAATGGATACGGCGCTGCCGATCTCGTCCGGCGGGATGTGGCCGCATACTAACGGCTCTGTAAGGCTTCGCGCGTACTTATCAGTATCTGCACTTGTATGTTCAATTCTGGTAGTGCAGCGTTTAGTCAAATAATTTAATTCGTACCGTGTTGATTTATTCTTGTTTTTGAAATAGTTGAAGGTGAGTGACATCAAATGACAGTGCACTCTAGAAAATGAGTGGTACCGCCGCCACTTGCCACCCGGCCGCAGCTACGAGCGCATGGCAGCCAAAAGTATTCGATTGGATGCGACGGCACCCAAACGGAGTGGACCGCGCGTCGCAGCATACTTTAAAGACAAAAACAAAAGATATTTATTTCAACTGGGCCACTGCGCGGCACTTTTGAATGTCACAATTTAAATTTACATGGAATACGTGGGACACTCAGAAAGTTTTGCGAAACTAAAAAAAATTGTTCTATACGTACATATATTTTTATTAAATCTTTTCAAAGTACTTTCCACCAGCCTCTATACAAAGATTCATGCGCCTAAACCAGTTTTCAAAACACTTTTTCCAGTCCGCCGCAGACACCTCGTTTACAGCCTGCTCGAACGCAGCCAGCGCATCTTCCGGCGACGAAAATTGTATCCCTTTGAGCTGATTTTTTATTTTTGGGAATAAAAAGAAGTCACACGGTGCTAGATCAGGGCTGTAAGGAGGGTGACCCAGGAGTTTGACTGGCGTGCTGTCCAGGAAGTCCCTCGTTTTGAGTGCGGTGTGCGCAGGTGCATTGTCGTGGTGGAGCAGTAGCCCGCGGAGCCCTGTGTTTGGTCGCTTGTTGCTTATAACAGAGAAAACTTCTGGCAAACATTTGGTAGTATACCATTCGGCATTAATGCTTCTTTGATCCCGTAAGGGAATTGATACCAAGTGGCCAGTCAAATTAAAAAAGCTAGCGATCAAAATCTTACCCCCGCTTCTAGATCGCTTCACTTTGGTAGGCGTTGGCTCATTTTGAAACACCCAAACAGTCGACTGGCGCTTGGTTTCTGGGTCGTATTGATAAATCCAGGACTCATCACCTGTAACGATGTCGTAAACACGCCGAGACGAGCCTGCTTCAAATTTGTTAAGCATATCACGGCACCATTCCACCCGGGCCTGCTTCTGAGCATCGGTGAGGTTGTGCGGCACCCAGCGTGATACTATCCTCCTCACGCGAAGATGGCTGTGTAGAATCTCGTGAACGCTTCCCGATCCAATCTTCAATATGTGTTGAATCTCCTGATATGTAATTCGCCTATTGTCTTGGATTAAATTTTTCACTGCTAGCACGTTTTCTTCGGTAACAGCCGTCAAAGGGCGACCGCTTCTTTCGTCATCCCCCAAAGTAGGTCGACCGCGCTTGAATTCGTTATACCAACGATACACGGTTGCCTTGGAAGGGCCTTCATCCATGAATGCCATTTGAAGTCTATCGTACGATTCATCCGGTTTCAGGCGACACTTGAAATCGTATAAAATCATAGCTCTAAAATGTTCCCGGCGCAGATCCATATTTCAGTGAGACACAATACTTTGAATTAACTCGCAAAAAATGTGGAGGGAAATTTTGAAATTGGAACTTACTTATTTTTACTTATAAATAATCATATTTTCGAAAAACATTATAACTGGCCAGTCTCCCATATATAAAAACTTTTTTTCGCAATACTTTCTGAGGGGCCTGGTAAAAGTTGATTCTACCGTGCATTCGGAAAGTAGCTTGTTGTTATGGAGAAGAATGCACAAGAAACTCCATACTTTTTAAATTTACATGGAATAAAAGTTGATTCTACCATGCATTCGGAAAGTAGCTTGTTATGGAGAAGAATGCACAAGAAACTCCATACTTACTCTTTTAAAAAAAAAAGATTCTACCGTGCATTCGGAAAGTAGCTTGTTATGGAGAAGAATGCACAAGAAACTCCATACTTAATCTTTTTAAAAAAACAATGATTTTTACAATATTTAGGTACATGAGTACATACATTAATAAATTCACATATGTGAGGACAATGCACCCAGAATAGTACTATTCTGATCCGACTTTCGGATCCGAACGCGTGTCGCAGAAGATGCCCGCGGTCAAGCTGCTGTATGCGGTTTGGCAATAAAGACATCCATTTAATACTGTGTACAATCCGTTTCAATTAAATGCGATGCGTGCCGTTTGGTGGAAATTCTACTATACGGCTATTTGAAAGTTTGTCCGAACTAAAAATTGCGAACGCTTCTAAGCGTTCACCACACAAGAAACACTACCTTTTTAATTATCTTGCGCACCGCACACTTGAATATACCCAACCGTGTGACAACTTTTTTACGGCCTAGTATGACCTATGTATGACAAAACTGTAGTATGAGACAAACGTGCCGTCTGCCCTGTCCTTATATAAGTCAAAAAATCTAAAATCAATATATTTTTTTTTTTCACTTAGGCCTACATGGACACTTATAAAACGTCGACAAAAGGTGCACGGTTCGGGTTGGTCGTTTCTTAGGGAGAAGAACCGGCCAGAAACACCACGGATACTCTTTTAAAAAATCGTTTGGTTTTACAATATTTTCATATTACATGTTACATGTGGCATTAGTACTTAGATGGGGGGACAACATAGGCCCGACAATAAGTCGTAACAAACTAAAAAAATATATTATATAGTAAATAAACAAAAGATTTTTTTAAAAAAAACGAGATAAAATGATAAAAAGCTTCTAGAAATCTACAAGGCCTACAATGTTCACACATTTACAAAACAATCGATAAAAGAATCTATACAAAGTATAACAAGATTTAATTTAGTCAATGGCACTTCCACATTTTTTTATATTCTGTGGTCCACATTGTGTATACAGACCGCTATTTTAGGACAGGTAATAAGGATAATATAGTAGAGGGAAATGCGAAGGGATCAAAGGACCAAGAAAATAATAATAAAAAACGATATTGGATTTCTTTAGTTTTTGTCAAGAAGTTTTTACGGTCACTTGCGTCCATATTTAACCGCTAGAATAGGATGTGATTGATGGACCCCTTTTCCTTCTTGGGTGGGAAATCATCCAATGACTTCTCCCGCTCTGGGTGAAGCGGGAGGGCGTGTCAGACTTTTACTGACTAAAACCCACCCGTGTTCCTTCAGTTGCTTGCGCCAGGGCCGCGGTAACTCTTTTTCAAATTTATCCGCGACCCAGACAGGCATCGGTCCTATCAGGCCCCGTCACTTTTGCTGACATCTCTTTGAGGCGCGCGTGGAACACTACGCGCCGTAAACTCGGGCTTGGTCCTTATCGGACGGTAAGCTACCCATAACTTGCCGTCCGCAAGCCCGTGCCTACGGTGGCCGGGAATCGGCTTGCGACTCCCTACGCCCGGGGCGTCTCCTGCGGTGGCTAGAGGCGTGAGGGCGTCTCCTTTGCGTCTCCCTCACGCCTTCCGCCTCCTCCATTGCGAGCATTACTGTTTCGCAGAAGGAGGAGACAGCTTCCCATGCCCTCTCGCTCCGTACCATGGCCTGGACCAGGACCGGACGCGAGAGGTCGCCATTACCGATCGCCTCCACGAGGACACGGCGGTGCTCCGCCCAAGCGGGGCAGATCTCCACCGTATGCTCCACCGTGTCCTCTGGGCGGTCCACACAATGGTGACACCCGGGCGTTTCCTCTCGCCTAATCCTGAACAGGAACCTCCCAAAACATCCGTGTCCGGTGAGGACCTGCGTCAGGCGGAAGGTGAGGACGCCGTGACGCCTCTCTAGCCACTCCTCAAAGAGGGGCCTTACCGCCGCAATTGTGGCGTGCCCAGCGCTGGGTTGCGACAACCGCCCACTCCATGTCACCATGAGATCCTGCCGGAGCTCTGTCCGCCGAGCCGCGATTTGTCGCGGTAACGGAGTTTCGCCCCGGCATTTGGCGACTGGCCCGGATTTAACGATTAGATTTATCGGTGTTTAGGCGTGCATGCAGTAGGTAGGTGTAGATATGCCATGGGTTCTCTTTGCATTTTATTGATGATGGTAGCTTTCGAAACTAAATGAAAATTAATTAAATTAGTTGTCATGTAATGCTTTCATCTAACCTTCTCCTGAACTAAAAATTTGGACGAATATGTTTTCCATGGCAGGTCTTTGAAATCCTTATGGACGCTCGAGCTGCCTCACATACGAACCAGCTCTGCTGTGTCAGACTCACCTAGTTAAATACCGACTAAAAACAACTCCTGCTTTACAATTGATCCACAGACACGGCGTCCGTGACCTGATTTATTGTTTAAAAAAATGCTTTGCTGTGGGCAACTTAACTTGCAAGTGGCGTTTACACCAGAGCTAAAATATAGTTGTGCTCCTACATTGAAGACATTTGATCATAATTATTAAATCCTTAGGGTTTAGGGTTATATATGTAGGGTTTTTTACACTTATCTACTCTAAATTACTATATATCTATATCTATTTATTATTGACCTATAATATGCATATATATGAATTTACTCCACAGGGTGTTTGTTCAGATTTGGTTGGGTTGGGAGTCTTGGGAGTTTAACAGGGAACTTGTTAGGTGTTATTTAAGTGGAGTCTGCTGACCAGGAACTTCGCTAGCCCAAGTAAAGCCTCTACGATAACTGCGTATCGATGCGGCATGGCCGTCTTCAAGTTATAAATAGACTAATATTAAATGGGTGGTATTTAATACTTTAACTGTAATTCCCCTTTTTTCAATCAAAATATTCGAAATTACTACCAAAAATACTGAATTGCACACTAAATTTGCTCATCAAATAAATGAATTATACTATACTGCTAGATCTTTAAAGCTTAACTGTTTTACTGAATAACTATCTGTTAACTAAAAGTAAATCTAATAATTCTTCGAGTGCAACAAAATATTTAAGTTTTAAGGGAGGGGGGGAAACGAAACAAAGTCGACGGAGCCCCGCTGCGCAGGGCTCCTATTTCTGTCTGCAGGGTCTAAAGTAACCTAACATGAAGGAGATGACGGGAGCTGAGTTCGCTCGCTTTGCTCGCTCACTTCAGCTCCCGTCATCTCCTTCGAACCTAACCTATCCGTGTCGGGGTGCCCTAAGCTCCCGAGCTCGCTTCGCTCGCTCTTGGACTAATTCACATTTATTTTATATTTAATTGAATAATTTGTGTGCAAATCATTATTTTTGTTTTACGGTGAGTAATATTGTTTTGCAGTAGGTTATTAGTGGAGATATTTTGTTTGCTTAAATTTCTAAATAGAGGTGCAGTTAAAAATTCCCCATATTAAATTGTTTGTGTTGTAGGAGGCAATTTCTGAACTCACTGATCCAAATACAGTTCGTAAGTGCTTTTAGAATATAATTTTGGAATATGCCACATGACTAAACAGCTACTAAAATTTTAGATAAACATCTGAGATCTGCAGTCAACATGACAGAGTTTAAATGATTTATTAGGTCAAACGTGACTTTTGAGCATTTTGGAGATTATTCATTGGTATTAAATTGTATTAATTTTTTACAGTGAACGATGCCTTTTTATCTGAGGGGTATCTCGCAGTTTAATCAAAGTGATTAGCTACTGCTTAACCGGGCGAACCTGTGGAGAATAATTTAGTAAACTAGATCCTCCAGCCAGGGCACGAACGATAGTGAGGAAAATATTTATTGGGTAATTTACCTATAAATATATATTATATTCTTTGTCATAACTATAAGCACGACGTCACACAATTACGGTCGGTAATTGAATCATACGAGTAAAATACAAAATAAATAGTATTTAGTTTTTCTTGTTAAATAAGCCTTGCTCACCCACAAAAAGAGCAACGATTATAACTATTTATCGCGATACAAACCACCAAAACATTCTACAAACATCATTAATCTTCCGCCCACCACATTAACCTCTCGATGACAAGTTTATCGTGATAATGAGGTAATAACGTATCTCTCTTGTTTCTATAATCACGATTATGTTTCAGAAACCATCTACATTGACCCTCATCAAAACTTTCTTTGATATTACCCTTGTTTGTAGATCGCTGGATTAATTTTCTGCTTTCCGTGAACGTAAATTATGCATATTTGGCTTCATAAGCTAAGAGATTTATCTGTCACGTCTTGTGCAAATTTTACTTGGATTTTTTTAGGTCGTTAAAAAAGGAGAAATTAGCTGCCTCATTTTACCCTGGACCTTGTAATTTTCGGGTTTGTGAAGTGACAGGGCCATAAACTTTGTTAACATTTCAGGTAGAAGGCGTTTTAAACAAGGAATATTATTAAAGTTTGTCTGATTTTGTGTCAAAAATATGGACATGCTATATTATATATGTCCACTTTATGAATAAAAAATCACTAAAAGAAACAGTGGGGTCTTGTGAATCAATAAATTGTTATGAATAGACATCGGCTTATATGCATTATCCTAATGCCAAAATATGCATGCAAATATGCACTAAAAAAAGGGTGATTTATGCACAAAATATGCACTATCAAATTACTTCATTAGAATTCATGTTAATTGTCACAATATGGTTAATTATCACTTGTTATTTGTGTGACAACATTCAAATAAATATTTTACTAGATTGGCTAGAGAAATCTTGTGACGTTTATAACTGTATATTAATGTGTAGGCTGTAAATGTCTTCTATGTCCACAGACGTTATTTTTCACGGTTTTTTTTAATGCCACTACTCCACACTAGGAATTTCTCCTGTATCGTGGGTGCGTTGACAAACATCTAAACTCACATACACAAACACCCAGATCCGGAAAAACTATCTCTTGGTCATACAAATACTTGTTCCGTGTGGGAATCGAATTGGAGACACGCAGCGCAGCAGTCAACCGCTGCGCCAACCGTGCGCCAAAATTTATAAGAAAGAACATGATATTTGGCGCCATATCTGCAGAAAAAATTCATGCCTGACCTGGGTTTTTATATAGAACAGCATTTTATTAACAATACAACACCGCTTACAAATTTTTTATATATATGTATATAAATACAGGTAGGGCGCACGGTTGACGCAGTGGTTGAGCTATTGACTGCTACGCTGCGTGTCGCGGGTTCGATTGCCGCACGGAAGAAATATTTGTATGACCAACAGATAGTTGTTCCGGCTCTTGGTGTTGTGTATGTGAGTTTATAAGTTTGTAAACGCACCTACGATACAGGAAGAAATTCCTAGTGTGGGGCAACGTTTTAGAAGCTCAAGATGGTCCGTTATCGGCACGGTCATACCACGGAAAGAAGGAGCCGGGTGGAATTGGCACCTATTAGCGAAAAAAAGACACGCCTGGGTTTTAGCAGCATTAAACCTGACCAGATTGGCATTGCTCCATTCGGAGACTGCCTGCAAGGACAGGTTCAAACGTTTCACCATGGCCTCACGGAGAGACCGGATCTGCGGCCCGGTAGCCCGTGCCTTGGACAAGTATCTCTCAGCAACAGTACTGTCGTCAGCATACCCAAAGATGCCGCCGGGATTTAGCAGATCTTTAGTGTGCAACAAGAACAATGTTGCTGAGAGTACTGACCCTTGAGGGACCTCGGCATTAATATCCAATTGGTCCGAAGAGCAGCCATCGATAACCACTCGAATGTACCGAACTCTCAGGAAGTCTGCAATCCAATCACACAGACCACCGGGCAAACCGAATGAAGGAAGCTTACCAATGAGGCTTTCGTGCCAGACCCTATCGAAAGCCTTCGAGATGTCGAGGGAGATGGCAAGTGCTTCTCCGTGTCTCTCGATGGCCTCACTCTAGATGTGAATGGCATACGCTAGAAGATCCCCAGTAGACCGATTTCGGCGGAAGCCGTATTGGCGGTCACTAAGGATATCGTTAGTTTCTAGGTATGCCAGGAGCTTTTTGTTAAGTGCATGCTCCATACTCTGTAAGAGTATGGACGTAACAGAGATGGGTCTGTAGTTGGCCGGGTCAGCTCGACTGGCCTTTTTGGGTACAGGCTGTACTTTGGCTTGCTTCCAAGCATTCGGCACTTTTTCAGTCTCATATGAAAGGCGCAATAGGTATGTTAAGATCGGAGACAGTTCAGGCGCACAGGTTCTATGAACTATTGCTGGTATTCCGTTAGGGCCGCTAGCCTTGTTCACGTCGAGGTTTCGCAGCATCCTACGGACGTCCTTTTGATGGATGCCAATGTCCGACATACTCGTCTTGCATCCAACAGGAGAAGGAGGGGGCCGCGAACATCAGAATTCAGATGCAAAGATTCCGAAAAAAGAGATGCAAATAAATTTGCCTTCTCCTCAACGGAGTGGGCCAGCGATCCGTCGGGTTTCAGCAGTGGTGGTAGTGAGGGACGGCAGAATTTCGACTCGACCGACTTAGCCAGGGACCAAAACGCTTTACTACCTGCTCGGTAAGAAGCAAGTTTGGTCCCTATTCGGCCAATGTGGTCGAACCGAGCCCTTCGCGACACCAACTTGTAGGAATTGGCAGCCCTGTTGAAGGCCTTCTTCTTCTGACCCACGTCACTACTCGCTTTGCGCGATCGAGCGTCGACCCATGCCAGGTACGCCTCATGCTTAATGTCGACGCGATAACATTCGGCGCCAAACCATGGCCGGTCAACGCTGGACATTGTCTCATCAGAGAACGGTAGGCTGCCAAAGATAGCATGCAAAGAAAGATCGCATGCCATCCCAATCTGCTGACCTTTACCGCCAAACCCGCCGGGTGCCTCTTGGGCTGGGATCGGGCGGGGAGGAGACGGACACAGACTTCACCAGACAGTGGTCGGAACTACCCAAAGGAGAAGTTATCGATACAGAGTATCGGTCTGGATCTGTTGTCAGCATGAGGTCCAAGCAATTGGCCGTGTGCGAACCAACATCCGGCAACCTCGTTGCCTCCTGGACCAGCTGGGTAAGGTTTAGTGCAAGCAAAAGGTTACGCATCTCCCATCCAGCATGGTCAGTGCACTGGTATGGGAAGAGCCACTCCTGGTGGTGGGCATTAAAGTCCCCCAGTAACACTAACTGGGCGGACGGGTACCGCTGCTGTGCCGCATCAGCCGCCTCACTGAGGTACTCTGTGAGCCTGGTTGTCTTCTGATCTCTGCTGTGCGAACGGTAGACACAGGCGTGGATAATTTTATCCAGACCTGTGACCACCAGAGCCCAAAGCGTTGAGAATCTGGAGTCCTCAAGGTTAAGGAGACGCCGATAGCAAGTGTCGTCGCGGGCGTACATACGCACGCCCGCGCGTGGTTTATAATTGTGCTCCAGGGTAAGACAAGTACGACACGTCAGACGGACTCATTATCTGCGTCTCCGTAAGGAAAAACAGCGCTGGTTTCTCAGCCTCCAGGTGGTAGTGGACTGCAGAGAGATTTGAGTGCAGACCTCTAATGTTGGTGAGGTGCACTTTGTGGGGGAGGGCGTGCAGCCGCTGTTGAACTCCAGTATTTCGTTTCCTTGCCATGATTGTGTGTGAGTGAAAGGAGGAGAGGAGATGGAAGTGAGGCGAGGTTCCACGCTGCTAACCTACAGACACGCACTGATAGGGTGCCATCATTGGGGCACTAGTCTGGAGGCTGCAGGGATGCTCGAGCCCCCCCGGAATGTCCATCCGGCCCTCCCCATCTGGTCGTCAACCAGCACGATGGTACATTTTTCGATAGTTGGCGGGGCAGCCTTTCATGTGTGGCTGGCACACTACTTGGGCCCCCAACTACCTGCGGTCGGCCAGCGGCGCACCGTGCCTTGGAGCCCGCTACCCTCCGCGACCAGTCTCCCGATACGTCCTAAACGCGCGCGTCAGGCTAGACAGCCTGCAGTGAGACAGCTATCTCGACCCAACTCCTCTAGTGGCTACACCGAGCATCGTACCGGAACACGGCTAAGCCGCTTGGCGGTACGTCTTTGCCAGGTGAGTGGTCACAAGCCTTTGGCCGAAGCCTACCACCAGTAAGTGTCACCTGATTTGCACCACCCGGGGACCACCTGTAGGGAATCAAAGGGTGCACTCCTACGGACGTGGGTGACTCGGCCCCCAAAAATATAGGCTATAGGCTCGCGTTTGACCACTATCTCACCTAATGTTAAGCGAATTTTATTTATTTAATTTAACTACTGAAATAAGCGCTATCAAACTAATATATACAATAACGCTATAAAATTAGATTTTTATGCATTTATAAATGCATGTAATCCGATGTCTAGTTATTAATATCTAACTTTTTAGTTGTATCGATGATTCCAAAATATTTTGACCAGAACATCTGATGAAATTAATATTTATTACACAAATTAATTTAACCCCAAAACATAATTTGCATGCCCATCTTTCCACACACAATACCCAAGAACAGCAATTGCCAGCAAGTACCTATTACACGAAATAACAGACAAGCATGTACGCAACTATGCGGTACAGGTTTAGAAGCACATGTGTTTTGTTACAAACTACTTGATTAAATTCTGCACTGGTCCGTCATATCCTGCGATGATATATGATATGTGTAAATCTTACGGGTGCTCTATATTCGGGCTGTGTCGCCTTTCGGCATTACTCGCTCTCAGGGTCGGAATCCTAAATCAAACAAGAATATCGATTATTTCATTACAAATAGGCATTCTAGATTCTTTCGTGACTCTGGGCACGTGACGGGTTTTAATGAGAATGTTGCGATACTAAATATAACAGCTGACACAAATTGTGTATGGTCTAAATGTTTTCGACATTTTTGTTCTAAACATAGGACTGTATGGCCTAAACAAACTTTCGCGGTGGCTTCGCGGGAGGGCTTAAAAGCCGTGGCTTGGTCATCCACGGTGAAGCGAAGACGAACCCAAGGAGGGGACGCTCGTCAGGGCTTTTGCTGATTAACCCAACAACTTAGCGGCCAACAAGTTTACGAAGACCAACCACCAACAGAGGCGACATCGCAACTGAGGCGGGCCGCAATGTTGTATGGGAGGCATCGCGGCTGAGGGTAGGAGGCCGCGGCGGGAGAGCAGTGCCGGTATTGCAGTGCGCTGGTATTGCGGTGCGCCACTCTCCCTACCTTCTGTGGCCTGGACGTGGTCACCACCGTCTGATGGTGGACGCAGTGGAGCAACAGGGGAGGAGGAGTGTCGGTATAACGTTGGCCGCTCTCCTTATCCCCTGCGGCTGAAAAGTGATAGTTTACAGGGGGGACAAAGCATGCTCGTCTGGCTCCCTTGTGCTGGTTTGGTCCTTGGGGTGATCACGGCGTACAAAAGGTGCACCGGTGATGGAGCGTACTTCCCAGAGGAGGGTCCGGCAACATATACAGCCGCGGTAGGTTCGCGGTGACTGCTAACGCGTACCCGGGTTACCGCCATAAGCGGCACAGGAGGAAAGCGTAAAGTTTTAGGCGGTTGGGTTAGGTTGTTGGAATTACACAATTTTCACATAAATATTGTGTAATATGTTACTCAATCTGAATTTTCAATTCAATTTAAGGACTATTTTTAAACGTCTTAATATTCAGGGGTACGACATTCACCCCGCATGACATTAGCCCAGAAGCCCGCAGAAATTGAGAAAGGAATTTTCACCTCAAGAATGTCGATAATTCGATTAGATTATACCCGTTTTAGATTCTTTATTTTTTACAGAAAGTATGCCGATCGTTCACGTAATTCGCCAAGACTGCAATGAAATTATGAAGCGGTGATAGCTGCTGCAGGCAAACGGGTGAAATGAGATTATTTCAAACCTGAACCGGAGCCCAATTTATCTACCTATTACGACTTGTTTTTACTCGCCTCTCTCGCGTAGTAACTGTAATATTTATGACGTTTTGTAGGTATAAATCAAGGTCCGAAATATCTTTTTATTTTTATCCGCACTCGGACATAAAATGCCATTGGCCAGTTATCTTACTAGCTTTTGCCAGCGACTTAACCCACGTTAGGGTATAAAATTATACCGAGGGCACATATTCCCGGAATAAAATATCCTATGTGTTAATCAGAGGTGTTAGCGACCTCCGTTCCAAATTTCATCAAAATTGGTCCATCCATTTAAGCGTGAATAAGTAACAAACTTACACACTCACATACTATCGCCTTTATAATATTAGTAGGAAGTAGGAAACAAAATTCATTCTCCACAAAACTCACGGATCTCCAGACATAATCGTCTTCCATTCGTCCGTGAACGTTTCTCCGTCAGATTTCGCGTCTGAGAAAGCATTGAGCGCAAAGTGTTCTTATCACTGTAATATGCTAAAATTCCATCCAATTTTAAATTGAGATAAAATTGGACTAGATTAAATGATTTTTGTATGATTGTTGGTCAAATGCGAGTCAAACCATAATAAAAATGGCTTCTAATTGAATTCTCAGTAATCCATCATTATTGTTTCAGCCGAATAACAGCCGCAAGGGTCGACTTTAAAGGTTAAAAACGAGGTTTGCCGAGGTCGGTCCATGGATGGGTGACCATCCATTATATAACGAGAGTCCTTCCTGCCCCAGACAGCATTACTCACATATCAAATATCTAATGTCACTTGATATTAGATATTTGACGTTACGTCAAATATTTAAACCAAACAAGCTGTCTTGCTAAAGGGTACAATCCCACCGCACTATTCCCAAACCACTGTAACTCCTGAAAGCCAGAATCAACAGTGGCAACCAGCAGAAAAGCGCCGAGGCAATGAAGCTCGACGAAGTTCCGTAGAATGAAGTTAAGGTTGCCCTAGCCGACGGCACGAACTATTTTGTGCTCGGGGTTAAAATGCATGCTACCTCATCCGACAACATGTACGAAAGAGATAAGTGCTGTGATGAGCAGTAAGAAGCTAGTTCGCGTACGAATTAGCAGTTTTGCAAATTCTTCGCGAAATGGATGTTGATTTAGGAAGAAAACGAGCGCGCGAAATTTTATTAACAGAGTCTAGGTATCATTAAAAAACGACTAAATGTATATTCTCAAAATAAAATTATTTGCATTGTTGAACTTCTAATCTATCCCTGTATGGTGACTGTTTTGCTATGTTCCTTCTTCTTGTGGTATTTATTTCCATTCAAAGATGCGTTGAAATTAGTGTTGAAATATGGAACTTTCGACGCTCATAGCTTTAAAATATTATTATTTTTTGCTTTTTAGGGTTCCGTAGCCAAATGGCAAAAAACGGAACCCTTATAGATTCGTCATGTCTGTCTGTCTGTCTGTCTGTATGTCTGTCTGTCCGTCCGTATGTCACAGCCACTTTTTTCCGAAACTATAAGAACTATGCTGTTGAAACTTGGTAAGTACATGTATTCTGTGAACCGCATTAAGATTTTCACTCTAAAATAGAAAAAAAAACAATAAATTTGGGGGTCCCCATACTTGAAACTCAAACTATTTTTTTTTTTCATCAAACCCATACGTGTGGGGTATCTATGGATAGGTCTTCAAAAATGGTATTGAGGTTTGTAATTTTTTTTTTTCTAAACTGAATAGTTTGCGCGAGAGAAACTTCCAAAGTGGTAAAATGTGTCCCCCCGCCCCCGTAACTTCTAAAACAAGAGAATGATAAAACAAAAAAAAAAATATGATTTACGTTACCATGTAAACTACCACCGAAAATTGGTTTGAATGAGATCTAGTAAGTAGTTTTTTTTTAATACGTCATTAATCGTAAATCGCAATTTACCAAGTACGGAACCCTTCGTGCGCGAGTCCGACTCGCACTTGGCCGGTTTTTTTTATTTTGAACTTACATCGTCAAACAGTGGAGTAATCACCAGACAACGTTTGTATGGAAGTATGATCGACTAGTGTAACCTTAAGGCGCAAATACCCCTCAGTAGCTGATTTTAAATCAGAATCACGTCTAAACGGCTAGTCGAATTGTTTAAAAAAAAAAAATGTTATTTATGTTATTTTCTTAATTATTTGATTTATGAAAATTTTGAGTTTTGCTCGTATAACATAGTGTAATTCATTTGTAAAGTTAAGTCTAACACGGACAAAAAAAACGAAAATCGGCACAAACCGCCGGGCGTCTTTAATGTTTTGCCAAACCAATTAAATTATCTACATTTTGATCTAAGGCTCTTTTTAAAGTCCTTGAATAATAACCTTTGTCGCCCGTGTTACTACCAATCTTACTACCAGTAGTAATAATGGTAATTTTATTCCCTTTCTTACTACTGCAGTAGTAAGTTGTTACAAGGGTAATTACAATTTCCCCTTGTTACTACCAATGATAATAATATAGAATATGGCGACATGATGCAAGAAGGCCTATATGATTCGATGCCACATACATAACTTATGAGGGTGCTGGAGTTGTATAAAATTGTTGAGATTCTGCGCATCTTCCTGACATCACGTATGGGGCAGTGACGGACGGTCCTTCTCTATCCAGGATGTCGACAGATTCAGGAAAACAGCGAACATATAAGAATCGAGCGTGGAATATTTCAGGGCGACAGTCTGAGTCCTCTGTGGTTTCGCTTAGCCCTGAACCCTCTTGAGTACACTGCTGGAGGGTTCGGGCTATCGGTTGAGAAGAGGGTCAGGTCATATCACACCTTTACATGGATGACCTAAAGCTCTTTGCCCCCAACAACTTGCAAATGATGAAGCTTCTAAAGGTAACAGAAAACTTCAGTGACGCCATCAGGACGGAATTTGGCGTGGAAAAATGTGCAGTCATGCATGTAAAGCGAGGGGAGATTATGGTATCCGTGGGAATACAGAAGCACTAGGCATCAATGCTACTGACGTCAAAAAGTCGTAGCTTCTTTGGTCGCTTGAAAAAACTAAATTTTATTTTATCGAGCGGGAACAAGGTGCGCGTCTCCAACGGCTGGGTCATGCCGGTCTTGATGTTCTCTCTCAGACAGAACTTGATGCCCTGGATAGGAAAGTCCGCACATTGATTACAACAAAAAAAATAGATTTACTAAACCTTCCAAACCTATAGCTCAATATCTTTTTCTCCATATTTAACAGTAGTCCTGCACCAACCGGTAATTGGTGAGAGTCAAAATGGCGGGTGTACCATAGCGAATTAAATTATACCAATTACCAAATAAATGTACCTAAAATATACTATATTGTACCTAGATCTAAAAAATCTGCACCTCCTTCAGAACGAAATTAAGGTACACCCGCCCGCCATATTCACATCAAGATGTCGGGTGTTCCGTTATATTTTATTTTTTAACCATTACTGTGTGAGGAGTGATATGAAGGAAAAGGGAATCAGTAATAGCGTAATAGGGGATAGAACGGTATGGAAGAAGAAAACATGTTGCGCCGACCCCAAGTAACATGGGATAAGGGCAGGAAGATGATGACTCATAAAATATAATTACACCATACGACCTGATCCTCTTCTCAACCCATAGCCCAGGCCCGAACCCTCCAGCAGTGTACTCAAGAGGGTTCAGGGCTAAGCGAAACCACAGAGGACTCAGACTGTCGCCCTGAAATATTCCACGCTCGATTCTTATAGGTTCGCTGTTTTCCTGAATCTGTCGACATCCTGGATAGAGAAGGACCGTCGGTCACTGCCCCTTAAGTGACGTCAGGCAGATGCGCAGAATCTCAACAGTTTTATACAACTCCAGCACCCTCATAAGTTATGTATGTGGCATCGAATCATATAGGCCTTCTTGCATCATGTCGCCATATTCTATATTATTATCATTGGTAGTAACAAGGGGAAATTGTAATTACCCTTGTAACAACTTACTACTGCAGTAGTAAGAAAGGGAATAAAATTACTATTATTACTACTGGTAGTAAGATTGGTAGTAACACGGGCGACAAACGAATAATAAAGAAAGTACAAAAACTACCGAATAATGGGTCGCGCGGGTGTGAAACGAATGCGCGTTTTATTCCTTCAAGGTCGTTGGGGACTGTCGTCGTCTTAACTGTTTTGGATCCCGCAAAGAAATTAATGAGAAAAGAAAAACGGAGGAGCCCACTCCTCCTAAAACCAAAAATAAACGATAAATTTCACTTCCCTCCATATAAAGCAGGAGCTAGAACAAATAAGGCTAATAGGCAAAACGGGTCGCTTACAACTGGGATAGGTCCTATTGCCTTGCACCAAGGATTAAAATTATCTAAAAGGACCAAACAGTAAGTAGTAAGTAAAAATGTTTGGGCATAGCCAATTTCTATTTTACTGTGTGTTTACTGTATTTATGAAAATATTATTTGTTTGCTACTTGAAATATTATAACCGGGCTTAAGGCTGTACACAGACGTCTTAGGACTGTTATAAAGGTTTCTACAGACAGGTTTGAGACGACGACGCGATGTTATCGCGTCACGCTTGTCTGTGGCAACTATGAGAAAGAGACATATTATCGCTCCATGAAAACAATGATAGCGCTAACACTCGCTTCAATACTATCTTGTAGATACTGTAAAAATTCACCGAAATACCTGTTTTAGTATGCGCACTTTCTTAGTAATTCGTCGATCCTCAATTCCAAAATTATTTTCATATTCAAAGAATTGCTTCAAATTTTTATACATTTTCTGTTTTTATATCACCTTTAATAGTCTTTTTTTCCTTAAAAGATAACAACAATCAATGGGTCTCAATTCAGCAAAAATCACAGAATTTTTAGAGTAACCATTTTTTTTGCTTATTTTTTCGTTTTCACTTCATACATAATAACCATAATGATATTATGTAGTACTCTGTCATTTTAATTTGTTTTTCCATATGCTACTGTACTATACTTACTATTTTTTTATGGGCAAGGTGAAAGATAATAATCTAAAGGTCAAAAATTGTATGAAAGGTCGAACATGACTTTCTCAGGTAATTATAAGATTCCTGGAGATAGACCTTATTGAAACTCATTATTTTCCCTCATCGCAGAGCTTGTTAAAATTAAAATTAAGAAAACCAATGAAAAGATTTTTTTTTGTCATGAAATAAAAGACTACCTAGTTTTACAGTTTTCAAAATCGCAAACCTTTCAGGAGCCTTAATACGACGTCTTAATGCCATCATCATTATCTTATGACAAAGGAATGGCGCTATTCGTCCTGTATTGGTCCGTCTCTCTCATACTAGAAACATGATGTCTTTTTAGGGTTCCGTAGCCAAATGGCAAAAAACGGAACCCTTATAGATTCGTCATGTCTGTCTGTCCGTCCGTATGTCACAGCCACTTTATTCCGAAACTATAAGAACTATGCTGTTGAAACTTGGTAAGTAGATGTATTCTGTGAACCGCATTAAGATTTTCACACAAAAATAAAAAGAAAACAATAAATTTTGGGGGTTCCCATACTTGAAACTAAAACTAAAAATATTTTTTTTCATCAGACCCATACGTGTGGGGTATCTATGGATAGGTCTTCAAAAATGATATTGAGGTTTCTAATATCATTTTTTTCTAAACTGAATAGTTTGCGCGAGAGACTCTGCCAAAGTGGTAAAATGTGTGTCCCCCTCCCTGTAACTTCTAAAATAAGAGAATGATAAAACTAAAAAAAATATATGATGTACATTACTATGTAAACTACCAGCGAAAATTGGTTTGAACGAGATCTAGTAAGTAGTTTTTTTTAATACGTCATAAATCGTAAACCGCAATTTACCAAGTACGGAACCCTTCATGCGCGAGTCCGACTCGCACTTGGCCGGTTTTTAGCTAGTTCATTGGTCGAGTCGCTCGGCTCAGCGCTGACGGCCGTCAAACTCGACACGGCGACCGTCAGCACCTCAGGTCAACGTCGGTCAACGTGACTCTAAAATCAGCCTAAGACACCAAAGTAAACACTCAAATCTAAGTTCAGCCGCAAAGGCAATTCAAGAAGAAAACGTAAGGTAAGCAAATTATACCTATCACGAAGAAAACTTTATGTATGTTTTCATTAAGTCCAACTTCAAATTTATAAATACTTATTAAGTTATTCAAAAGCTCTTTATATTTAGTAATAAATCTAATTTCAATATTCATAATCACGCTGTGCGTTTAATTAATTTGGATTCAATTTCGCGTAACGCAGCTATTCCAATTAGAAAAGGTGAATATAAAATGAGCAATAATTAAAACAGCTGATTTATGAAATAAAAGGTGAAGGATTTCCACTGATCACAAACGCTACTGCTGAAAATTAGGTCAAGGATTCGATGACCGGGTCGGGCAATTTGTTATTTGTTTTTTTAAGATAAGATATATTTATTTGCTCAAGCATGGGTAACACATACAATAAGAAGAAAGATTCCGACATGTTTGCCACATGCTATGGCGTGCAAATATTATGCAAGTTTTTAATTATTATTATAGATAGCCTCGCGTTAAACTATACATTATCAAAATTATTAAAACTATGAATAAGTTTAATTATAAATTAATTCTATACTTATCAACGCTTACAGTTAAAAAAAAGTGAAAATTATTAATAATAATAACAGTTATCTCAAAATATCAATGAAAATAAATTAATAACATCAATCAAAAATGTCAATGTTTATTCATCTCAAATTCCTATATACCAGTCCCGAGTCTGAATTTGTGTCTGATCAATGGCCATAACTCGCTTCTTCCTCCAACCATGCATCCACCCACAGCCTGATTTCACGCAGTGATATCCATAGGCCTCTCTTTAGACCAGCGGTGGCCCAGTGCCCAGAGGCAAGAACATGGAGATGGGCCAAGACCCTCTTATCATGTAGGTACTTAAACATAACAGGCGAAATCTTACTTATATAATTTTATACATGTAAAAGTTTGGAAGGATGTGTGTTGAAGTGTGGATACATCCAAGCTTCCACACACATCCATCCAAACTTTGTGACTTAATCACGCCAGAACGGCTGAACGGATCTGGATTAAATTAGGCAAAGAGATAGCTTACAGACTGGAATAGCACATAGGCTAATTTTTATCCCGATATAATGTTCCCTTGGTATGACAAAACAATTTACACGCGGACGAAGCCGCTGGCAGAAGCTAGTGAAGATACACTTTACGAAGGACTCTGCCAAACCCTTCGGGGAAAACAAGTGTGATGTTATTATTAATCTGACTAGCTGCAATTAAAAGTCAGCCGATTTGAAATTATAAATATTCCAAAATATTGTGGAGGGACCAATTAGTCGGGGAAAATCCGCATCGCTGATTGCCAACGCCGCACGGCAACCGTTGACGAACCGGAAACTTGACACCCATGATTTTAATAAAACCGGACAAATCTAGGAACGGTTTTCCGGAGATAAATTCACGGCAGATGACTCTGATTTTTTGTGCGTAAAAAGTTTATATCAGTTGCGAGTTATAACTGGTTCCATAAATTAAGTAAAAATTAAAGATATGCTTGTTTCTTTTTGTGGTTAAAACAAATGTTTTTTTGTGATTTTTGTAACCTGTTAGCGTTACTCTAAGGAGTTATTATGGCCACCTTTCTCCATCATGAAATCCCCTCAATAGTTTCATATTATTTCAATGCTATCGAAGTTCCGGCGTGTGTGTATGACAAGATGTGAGTGAAGCAAAAGAAGTATGTAAGGATCGTAGCAGGTGGCGTTCTGTAGTTTCTGCCAACCCCCATGGGAAAAAGGCGTGAATTTATGTATGTATGTATGTTATCGAAGTTACACAAGTATGTCTTCACCTAAATCGGATGTCAGGCAGTGCTTGAAAAATGGATTACTTGTTGCTAGACACACATGATACGTTAGCAAGGTAATGCAAAGCTTATGAATGTAGAAATTCAAATAAACCTAGTAAAGATTATTTTACATAAAATATCCCTTCAGGTTTTAATGACTGCTGAAAAGTAAAAATACCTCTCAATTTCCAAGTTCAAACATCCGACCACGGAGCTTAAACGTTTGATCAATCATCTACTAAATTCTGAACTCAAAAGGAGAACAACGATTTAAAAGACCTTCAATCCTTATTAATTTTAAATCACTTTTAGAAGTAATCAGTGATCTTTGTGACCACAAAGCGGTATCGAATAAGGGCCTGATAGGCTGATACACAGCGACAAGCCGCCTCGTCGGTCTTTGTCAGAGACGGCATTGTCAAAAATTTCCATGCAAACCATCACCCTGACTGCATAACACAATTTATACCAATAAAAGAGTTTTTTTTTAGGAAATTTAAAGAAAGAAACAGAATTTATACCGCTATAAAAGACTATTGGTGGTAGGCGGAAAGTCCCACAAACCTCCATAGAAAAGGGAGGATCCTCCGACCAGACGGGTGTTGTGTCTGGTCCGGGCAACTGCCCAACGGTTACTGTCGGACTGTCGTATGTGTTCCTAAATCCCGGCAAAAACTTTGCTTTCGGCTTTGTGTGACGTCATGTCATTAATTCGTAAGTGGTGGCGTTGGTGAAGCTACAGACGCACAAATTATAAATGCGCGTAAGAAACTCCACATTCCCGACAGCGTAAATAACGCAATAAATGTTATTATATTGTCGTATTGAAAAGCAATGCCATTGGTTACAAAGTCAGTAAGTGTTACCGTTCAGTCATAGAAATTGACGACCCGTGACGATTCTGACTGTGGCTATAACAGCTGAAATATACGCTCAGCCTTATTTTGCGGCAACGTATATTACTCGTATTAGCGGCATCTGTAGTCGATGCTGGCACAATGTTCCGTGCTCTGTGGCCTGATAAATCACTTTAATCAAATGCTAGAACCGGTTGCTGGTCTAACTTGTCTTCTTTAGGACCACGTTTCAAGGGTTAGCATTCACTGTAATGTTCGGTTTCGGTTATTGGGTCAAGTTCATGAAAAATGTTCGTGATAAGTTATGAGCCTACCGATATAAGCGACGAAATGTGCCGTGCAGGCAAGGAATAGCGATACAAAATGTGCTATTTTTTTCTGGTCATGTATAGTGTGTAACAAAAAGGGGTTCAGGTTCGAGCAGAAGCAGTTCCTAAAATATGACTATTTTAGGAACTGCTTCTGCTCATGGAAATGAACAACTTTCTTCAAGGAAGACTTAATCAATTCTGAGAAATGTCTGTATAATATTTTATATCGGAACTAATATCACACAATAATATATGATTTAGAATCTTTTGACATTATTGTTAAAACTGGTGTACATAATATTTAAAACTGTTTAGTAATATACTTGAATTTCACTCGGAATATTAATTAATAAATCATAGTTATTTCTATTTGTATGTAAATTGCATGTTGCATTCAACATAATGTAAATTTTATTATGAATAAAGGAAGTAAAAACTTCTCAGAAAAAAAATGTGCCTTCCAGGACGATTTTGATCAGCAGATAATAAATATGTACGGAATATCCTAGTTTTAATTCTCTACGTGTTCCTTAAAAAAAAGTTTCAGTTTCATGGACAAAAGCAGTTACTAAAATATGACTACAACTTTCTGTTACATTCTGTATACATATATTTACACACCTATATACGGGTGAAAACGTAATTTTGTTTAGAGTAAACCAAAGGCTTTTTAGATTAAATTGCATGAGCATGAGACATTAAATGCGCGAATGGAAGCCATGGCGCCTGTTTGGCCAGATTAAATGTTTATTTTTACAATTTCCCAAGGGAATCTTTATTATTCTCGCGAAAACCGTCCTTTTTCATTACTTGTGATGTAAGTACCTACGACCTGTCCAACGAACTCCTGACAACTTTTATTCAATAAAACTTCGGGGGTTTAGCCATAGTCTATGGTTTAAGCCTGGCTTTAGAAACTCAAACAGCAACTGAAAGTTGAAATTAAGTTTAAAATTTAATTATTCATGTTGATTATAAACGGCGGAGCAAATTTTAAATTCATTGTTGTTTACTTTATTGATAGAATAAACAAAACAGCCTTTCATTAAAAGGTTTTCCGGATGAAGCCAGCCGGTAATAAAATGTTCAGTCTGAATCAACAACCAAACATTTTACTAACAGCGTAGGTATTCTTTAACCAACAATATCTGTGTACAAAATACATATTTCAACATTTCAATATATTTCATAATAAATACAAAAAAAAAAAACAAGCTTTTTTGTATTCGTCTTAGCAAGACCTGTCTCATTGGGGCGCATGAAAAATAATTGGCCCGCCATCTTTGAGAGTCCGCCATATTGGAATCAGAATGATGTCCTTACCTAACCGTGTATTGTCATCCAAACCATACGTGTACCTATGCAGAAACCAACTTTTTTTAAATTCAATTGAAAGATTTGACCCACAATGCCTACCTACTAACTCAAAATCTAACTAACTAACAAGGTATGTTAAATAAAAGCTTGTAAAAATAAATATAACGCATGTAGGTAACATACAAAGACTTACCGTATGTAATATCTCGCGTTCTCATACAAAACACACAAGCATGTAATAAAACAAAACCTGCTTCAATGTGTCCCATCTGCACCAGAAAGGTGCTTGCCCAAGTTTGCACATCTTACCGTAAAAGCTACAATATCCAGGTCTCGAGCCATTTCATTTTTCACATTATTTCCTCTTTCATAAAAGTTGATATTTCGTACGAGGACTGTTGCGTACACAAAATAGGAATTCGTAGTTTCGTACATTTATTCATGGCTGCAAGCTGGCCACTTTAGCTTGCCGCTTTGTTTTACAAATACACAAGACGGGAGTTTAGTGCAGAGGCACACTGATGTGCATATATACTAGTTCTGAATACGTTCGGATCACCATCTGTTACATTCCTGAGTAGCTCCTTAGGTACTTACTTCTGAGTAGCAATTCGTTTCTTTGATAATAAAAGCCCGCTGTCAACCGTTTCTCGGGTCCGAATATCCATTTGCCAGAACATCGTGAGATAATCGCGTCCTTTTTTTGTCTCAGAAAATCGATAGTCCCAGTTGGAATCGAGGAATTTCAAGGGGCACTTTAAATTTAAATCGCCCAAGCTTATAAAGCCGATTATAAACGAATCGTATTTCTGATAAACCAATTTATCGGATTGGGTATCGTCATGATCGTGGCGAGTTGTAATTGATTGGTTCCATTTCATTAAGGGTGTGAGAAGTCTTGAGAACAATTTGTTTTTCTACAGTAATATTTAATCCTATAAAGTGCTGGCTCTGCATACAAATTCTACGTTAAAAAGTCGCGGTGCTTATTCAGAGAAATATTTTTTAAGTTAGCAAGCGCGACATGTTTTA